>SMGT01007521.1:96767-117450 GCA_004794575.1 Lanistes nyassanus
CACACACACACACACACGCACTGTTACGTATTTGTTCAATTGCACCATTCTTTCCTCTACTTTCATTCTTAATGTTCATAGTTCAATAAATGTGTAAAGTTATCTGGTCGTGTACCTTTTGGTTGAAAAGGTGAGGGTCTGCACTAGGCGTATGTTTCTCGTGTTTCCTTCCCTAGAATTCTAGCACACCCCACAAAACATTACAATACTCGCCGTCACAGAAACACAAAAGATACTCGATCGGGAATCACCTGGTACAGACTAGTGCTGGACTGCAGCTGACGTTTAGAAGTGTAGCCTACATTTTCTTCGCGTTACAATTTTTTTTCTCCGCTTTTTAACTACCGCCTTACGGAAAATATCGACAACGCTATTTTTTTGGAATTATTTCCATAATCACCACAGAGAGCGCTACAGGTTTTCGACTTCGGGTAACGGTTGCACAAAAACGAAGACCTATAACACTTGAAATAAATATTTTCCACTCTTATTATTCCTCATCGCAATTGTTTCCACCGCCGCTGCTGTCGCTCTCGCCAACATAGAATTATCACGAACAGTTGTAAAAGTGAAACTATCTGTGCGAGAATTCATATTAGGATGAAAAAAGCACCTTGCCAGACTGGCAGCCGCCTACCTTTTTTTTTTAAAAAAAAGGCAAATTACGTCTTTAAGAGTTTGCAGAATCTGTCATTTTTTTCGGCGATTTTTGGTTTCTAATTAGAATTGCAGAAGTCATTCCACTGTGTGTGTGTGTGTGTGTGTGTGTGTGTGTGTGTGTGATTAAAGGTAAATGTGTGTGCGACTATCGACCGACTTAGCACGGGTATTCATTGCAGCAAAAGCGTTCTACATAATCGGAACTTTCAGCGAATTTGGTGCCTGCAGAATCTACAAAAGCCTGCCTTGATAATCTGAGGCCATTCTCGTCTCCACGCTGGGCAACAGCCAAAGAACCTGAAGAGGACGACAAGGGCTCGTGTGTTGCTGGGAGGCAGGGGACCTCATTACGGTGTCTTTTATGTAACGTTGCGTCTCCTACTTTCCACCAGACTCCACACTGCGTATTGTGTTTCTGGTACAAGCGGCATCCGGCGCTGCAGCCCTTTATCCTCCCTTGATGGATGTTGTTTTCGAAGGAGCTCGGGCCTAGTCTGTGTCATTTCTCTTTTCCCGTTTGCGAAATCCATTTCCCGTGATGAATATATCGCAGGAAAGAGGCTAGTTTGTTTAAACATATCTACCAGAAGTCGCATGCAATCAGGACTGGCATCAATAAATCCTAACCCTTGAAGTAATATGTGACATCTAGTGGCGCAACACGTGACTTTTTCTCTGGAAAGTGCATGGAGACACTTGAAGTAATATGTGACATCTAGAGGCGCAACACGTGACTTTTTCTCTGGAAAGTGCATGGAGACACTTGAAGTAATATGTGACATCTAGAGGCGCAACACGTGACTTTTTCTCTGGAAAGTGCATGGAGACACTTGAAGTAAGGAATCGAAAGGGGGGGGGGGGTTCTGCAGAAAAGTCTTTTCTGCCTGCTTTGAGCCCAGAAGAGGATTGGTGTGTGTGTGTGTGTGTGGGGGGGAGGAGGGACAAATCCCTTGCGCTGTTCACACATAGCAAACAAAATCTTTCCTTTACACTGTCTGAATTATAAGCAAGCCTACTTGTTGTGATCATTTCGATGCAGGTAGACTTTGATTGGGTCATGTGATCAGTGAGTTGTTAGGGTATTCAACGCACAGCTTCTGTCTGTCCAACAGATCAGAATGTAGGCGAAGCAAATTTCCCGCCCAGGGTGTTGGTGTTGGTGTTGGTGGTGGTGGGGTGGGGTGGGGGGAATTGTTTGTGCTATGACAAAATGTGTAAATGGACTGTAAAACAAGACAGTGGATTCCATCCTTAATTCCTACCCTTTCGTCAGAATCTGATGTGATGCAGTTCTAAAATACAACAATGTCAGCTACTTAATGTGCACTATGCGCCCATATAATAATTAACACATTGATTGGTCACCTCCAGCAATGTGCAATGATTAAACATTTTCATCATCCCAAGCAAGAAACGCGAAAGTACCAGAACAAGTGAAGAGAATTACGAAGACATATTCAGATAGATAACGCTAAGACTCGACATATCAGCGTCTACAGCATCTCGCTTGATGCAGATCATCACACCGACTATCATTCCTCTCTGTTCCGCTGAAAAAGGAAGAACAAAGCACGATCCAATGAGAAGACAGCTTTCATTTGTTTACATTGTAAGGTGTGGGTAAGATAGGGGTATAGTGGGGGTGGGGAGAGGGATCTGGGAAGAGGCGGAAGCAAGAAAATGGCTGGCATAGTTTTATTTTTTATAGACAGGACATTAAAAAGACCCAAGCCCTCTGCTCTTACCGATTCATTGACTAGCACTGTCTGCAGTAACTTCAGATCAGATTGTCCAAACGTCTGTTAACGGCAGGCGTCGTTTTGGTACAAGCCGAGTATCGAAACGAAAGAGAGTGACAAAACGCTGGGACTGATATTTGTATGCCAAAATGGCGTGACGGTAGGCGACCGTTTTGTCAGTCCGCCGCCGGCTTTTCTCCAGACGAGCATCAACACGGGCGGGCTACGGTGACTGGACGTTAATCTGAACCCAGCACGTTGAACTAAATCGCTCGAGAAGTAACTTTAATAGCTTGACCTGCCTGTAACGAGGTTAATTAATGGACCGACGTGGATGCGGACCCTGGACAACAGTCTGTCGGCGCTAGTGATGATGACGTCATCAGGTGGTGGGGGCCATTCCTGATGGGGAGAGAGGGCAGCAGGTTGTTTGCGCCTGTTGCTGATAAGGAGCAACTCATGTCTTCTGCAAGCATTCGTCAAGTGATGAGATTACCCTCTGTGTTGATGATGATGATGATGATGATGATGATGATGATGATGATGATGATGATGATGATGATGATGATGATGATGATGATGATGATGATGATGGCAGGTTAGTTTACAAGAACTTTCAAAACAAATAGGAACAGAAAAGAAAGAAAGAAAGAAAGAAGAAGGAATAGATAAAAAAGGAAAGAATGAAGGAAGGACCAAAACAAAGTAGTGACATCACCAAAATGTTACGGCGTCGATCTAAGATTTTCTGTTATCGCTACTTCCCATCACTCTATCAGGTTTGTACAAATGGTATTGAGGTGCCACAGAAAAGCTTGGAGCAAGTGGTCACCTGTAAGATCCACTTACAGGCTGGTCTAAGTTCTTGATGACTGGTGTTTGATCAAAACCCAGTTTGAAATATGACTGACTGAACATCGGGTTACTTTGTGACATAAACCTGACGTCACTGCTGGACGTCACATACGCGAAAGAATTATTGTTTACATTAACAAACAAACATTTGCCACTCCACGCAGCCACCCATCGGGTATGTAATACATGGGGGTCGCTGTCACATTGACTTATGAAGAAATCCTGATAATAGTATGGGGTTTTTAATAGTCTTCATCCCTCACCCCCTTTCTGCGTTTTCTTCCTTCTCGTAAGATAATAAATAAATAAATAAATAAATAAATAAATTTGCGTATAGTGTAGCCGGATGGTGATTATGTAACCCCCGGGCGCCCAGCCTGTCGACCCTTGAACTCTTCATAGCCGGCATGGCGTGGATAGTAGCATCATGCACCTTACTGGTCGTCTGTTACTCAAGAGTGGGAAACAAAGGGTATCTGTGCAGGGAAGGGCCAAGGACTCACTGTCCGAGGCCACCGTAACCCTTTGACGTAATCTAGGTGCGACCAGGCTTCCCCAGTGAAGGGTAGGGCAACTTAAGAGTCATAAGGGGGTCAGGGTCGAGGGTCAGCGGGAGGCGAGAGCGAAAAGTCAGCGACAATGTGCGGGGAGCGTGGGTAACAAGAGCGAGACGCGACCAGTTCAGTCAGAGTTGATTGGAGGAGTGGATTCAGAGTGCGAGCTTCGAGTCAGTCGCTCGTCTTTTTAGTTGCTGTGCCCTCACAGTGACGTGAGGGAAAATAAAAGTTTCCATGTAGCTGTGAGGACGTCTTGTGTTGCTGTGTCCAGAGTGGAGGGATGATAGAGCCATTTCCACAATTAAGAACGTAACAGGACCCGCTACCGCTCGACCCTGTTACAATAGAAATACGTATACTTCCAACTCAACGTTTCTAAGTGTAGCAGCGGCAAAATGTGCAAAGCCCAGGACTTTGATCGCTCTCTCAGTGCCTGCTTATCTATTTATCTCCCCTTTCTCTCCCTCTTACACGTGATATCCAGTCGCGTGAAGGACGACAACACCGATAAAGACGCAACAGCAAGCAGTATGATTTTACAATTATTACTTTTCTATTTTTAGCCTAACAATGCACGTTAATACACCTGACTGTGAACTGAAATTCCAGTCCTGCTATATGGGCCATAAAATCATGTCAGTGCTGGGAAGCCGATAGACGACAACTTTGGAATGAAAATGCCGCCGCCACCTGCAGGAAAAAACATGAAGCTTCTAGCGCAGGTTTTAAAAAGTGAGTTTTAGACAACAGGGAGACAAGTTTTCGTTTACAGGGAGACAATCTTCATAATTCTTTGCTGGTGGTCATGCCAGACTTACCTCGCCTGTATCAGCAACTGTTGCACTGACTGCCATGGCAACCCAATCTCTCTGCTACTTATCGACCAAATTTGGCCAGTCCCTGGCCTGCTGGGGAATGCTCCCACGAACATATTAATCTGGCACAGATTTATAAGTATGACGTTGCTGCTATCGATGAAAGGGAGGAATTGAATGTCAGCTCCTTGCCGGGGTGTGGAGGAGGGGGTCTTGGATCATCTCTATTCATCCCCCACCCCCACGCAGTACTAACTTCGAGGCTATTCCCTCCCACCTCCCACGTACAAGCACACGTTCAGGAAATCTAATTCGAGAAGTTTTTCTGAGTACCAGCAGTGGATGAGACAGCAAGCCGGCTTTCTCGTACCGAGAATCTCTCTGCCTGTCTGGAGGCCGGCCAGTAAGCAGACGGCGAGACGATCAGACTCATGAAGAAGTTTCATTGCGAATAAATCGTGCATCTCAGGATCCGGCTAGGGCGTACCATGTCGACTGAATGGTCAGAAAGTAAGATGGCGCCATGCTGCCTGGTGCAGAGTCAGGACGCAGCCTCTGGTTCGACTTTTGGTGAAGGCCACGCAGAGGATAACAGAAGATGGGATCCAGAATGAAATATCTACTGGCAGATATCGAATAAAAGAGATGTTTTCCTGCTCTGACGAAGAGGCGAAATTACTAAATAAAAAATGCACAAAAACACAGCGAAGCAATTTTCGGCGCATGAGTGCTGTCAGAGAAGATAAGGCACAGAGCAGGGGCATGCTGATGAAGCCCGATGACTTTTCATGAAGTTTCCCGAAAAAGTAACGTTCCTTCTGTAAGTAAGCGCACATTTTTTGCGACAGAGTAGCTACATCGTGCCGAACTGCATATGCTGAGCCAATCCAGGTATACACTCGTCTTAAGCTGCCAGTTAACCAAAGGAACTGGAAGACTAGATGAAAACGGTTAGTCATCACAGATCATCCCCTTCATGTTAGCGCCAGTCTCCTCGACCATTGGCGCCACTTGCTTCTCGCAGTACCACGAGTCGCTTCGCCCACCTTAATGTGTGCACAGCCAAGTCAGACAGTTTGCACAAGACGATCAGCTCAGTTATTCATACCTTCTCCCTCCTGCGACGATCGTGGATTGTCGACTAATTCTAGAGACAGGCTCAGACTTGCTGGCCCCAAGGTGTTGTCAGACTCTCTTCTTCAGTCGGAAAAGGGTTAACATCTGACTTATCCAACATCCTGTGCGTGCGTGCGTGCGTGCTTGCGAGTGCACGCGCGCGCGTGTGTGTGGAGAAGAGTGAAAGAGAGAGATACGAGGGGGGAGGGCGGGGGAGAGAGATGGGAGAGCGAGCGATGTTCTTAGAGGACGGTCATTTCATTGTGACGTTACAGACCGTGTGAAATGGGACAAAGTGTGACCGACTTGTGAAATGAGACAAATTGTGACCGATTTGTGAAATGGGACAAATTGTGACCGATGTGTGAAATGGGACAAAGTGTGACCGATTTGTGAAATGGGACAAAGTGTGACCGATTCGGGAACTCCGATGCCTGTCCGAACGACGCAAGTAGTTTCTGCAACGCCAGATGTGAAAATCAAACACAAACTAGGGTTGCGCACATGAACCTAGGTGTGGCAATTCTGACACTCCGAGTGTCAGACACTTTTCTGACACTTTGATCTGATCGTTGCCACCGTTTTTTGCCAGAAATCAGACAGTGGTCTAAATGATTAGCTCTAGTGGGCGAAGTTACGAAAGTATGGGCGAAGCGACCGCAAAAGTGGGCGAACTGAGTAAAATGTGGGCGAAATGGATATTGGGCGATATGGAACCTACCACTCCCATAACCATGAGTTGCTTCCCTTACTCTGCAACGCTAGCAGTTACAATAGCATAGAGCACAAACCGTCTCTTTAGAAATCAAATTGGTAGTATTTAACTTGTTCGTGAAAAGAAGTACACATGTTAAATTTAAAATATAATAAAGGCTCTTGACCGCGCTTCATAAGGTTGGGGAAGAAGGGGAATCAAAGGCCCATGTTAGAAAATAAGCGTGCGAAGACTCCAGTTGTACACACTTTGTTCTAGGCATGTGCCAGATTGGGACACTTTCAACCTACACATTTACTTCATCTTAGTTTAAAAAAAACCCAAGTTTTTCCGTCCTCATTTTCGTGACTTTTTATCAAGAAGAAATTCCACCACAGTCTAATACTTTTTTTCGACGTTTCTATTGAAACAGACGAAATGTTTGATAGTAACAGACTTTACACAAAGTTCTTCTCTTCTTTCCGTCATCTATTCAAACAATTTTTTTGGTTGCTTGCTGCTCGTCCATTTCTACAGCTATTTACACAAGGTTCGTTCATGTTATTCTTTTCCACCCTTATTCACACAATGTTTTTCTGGTATTTTTTTCCAGACCCGTATTTTCATTAGATATTTTTTTATTAGACATTCTTTTCGACACCTATTTACACAATGTTCATATTAGACATTCTTAATGACACCTAGCTATTTACTCATGTTTTTTTTAAAGTTAGACACCAAACAACTTTTTGATTTAGAAATTCTTTTCGACATCTATTCAAACAATTTTATTAATGTTTAAACATTCTTTTCTGACACCTATTTAAACAAAGTTTTTGATGTTATAAAGTTTTCTTGCTCTGTATAATACTGTTCTCACTTTTCTGTTGGCATTCTTGTTTGATATAGACGAAAGCTGTATAAATGTTAGAGTTATCTAACATGACAGGAGCCCCAAAAAAAGCCGTTTATACGGCAATGTGGCGGTTGGATTCAGCAGGATAGTCCCTGCCAATGATAAGTTCATCATTAGATGACAGCACCGGCTGACTGAGGAACGTACCACATCCGGATTTAGTACCCTGCCTGGAAACACGCTGGCAGCAAGGGTTTCTATTTTTCTGCTCAGACAAGAGATTGTCTTCAAACGAAACATCTCGTGCCGGCGGTTGTTGCCAAAAAAATTCTGGAATCTGCGAGCTCCTTTGCAATATTGCGTTCTTACAGTATACAATGTGGCAAGTGTGTGGCAATTATAAAGATGTCTGAAACAGGTTTCAGCGCGTGATGCAGAACCTCCGGATTCTAGAACCTGTTTCACGGAGCCTGTGGTCGTATCCTAGCAACATGAGTTCATGATCAGTGTCTGACAGGCAGAAAAGATCAGAAAGGAGCGCACCCGTGTATATATATATATACACACACACGCACGCACGCACCCACACATTCAGGCTCGATGACAAAGAGAAAATTAAAATAAAAACTCAGGAATCCACATCCTAATTACCAAGACCTGCAGATTTAGGTAGGAAGGTATATCGCGTTGTGCTGGTAAGAACAGGAAGGTAATGAAGTTTTGAACCAACCCAGAATGCTAAGGCTTAATTAGATAAGCAAATGGTGTTATATTTTTAACTATGCAGCAGAAAGTTTAGTGACCCCAATTTCACTCAAAGTAAAACCCTCGCTGTCATCAGGTCTAGCTACCCGACGTTGGGCAGACAGTAGGAAAACAGAAGCCGCAGCACGTCGAAAGCTGCCCGGGGAGTACAAGGCTAAGAGGTTTCGCGTACATGGCAACTCTTAAGAGCACCACATGCGGTGTTATTTGCTGATCCACTATTTACACTTGGCGTCATTCCCCGATGGAATATAAAAGCTTTTTCCCTCTAACAGTGCCAAACTCTCTCTCTGATCTCGCTGTCTGTTTCATTACGCGAATTATAACTTGGAACGTTCGGTCGGGCCAGACCGGAAGCGGGTTCCAAAGGCAGGGGCATGTTTTCTCTCATGGCATCGGGGTTACCGCTGCGTGGCACAAGATCGAAGCGATCCGAGGTCCTGCGATCGTGGAGTTGACGTTTGGCCATACCGTCGGCCCCTGGCTTGCAGGCTGCTTCGCTGCGACTGAAAAAGAATGTTTGCTGTGTTTGTCCAGTCCACATCTTTGCAGCAGTTAACTTTGTCCTTAAGGCAGGACAGGTTTATACCGCAGATATATTTTGTTGAAGAATCTGTTGGCGTGTGGATCTCCCACTACCCCCACCCCCACTTCTCTTTCTGCTCCATTTATGTCCCTCTTCCCCCCTCCTCTTCTCTACGGGGAGGCCAGCATAACACGGTAAAGCTTGCTTGTACAGGGGACTGTGGCAACCCGTGTCCGGCATGTGTTGTCTCCCCATGTGGCATGTACTGTTTACAGGGCCGGCCATCAAGGGTTTTTCCCGGGTGGTCCGGTTTCCTCCCCCACCCCATCCTCTTTCATAAACACCCCTCAATGCCGTCTCCGCTTCCCCCCAGGAGCTCATCAGATAGCCATGGTTGCTGGCTTGACGTTAAACAATAAACAAAAATCCAATTTCTCCCTCCACCCCTTCTCTCTCACTATCCCCCTCTCTCTCCCTGCTTTTTCTCTCTTTCCCAATTTCCCCCTTCCGCACATTTTCTGTATCTTTTGAATCAAAAAGTTAAGACAGAGGGAGAACGTTTTTAAATCTCCCTCCCTGCCTCCCCTGTCCTTCCCTCCCATCTCCACTTTTCTTCTTTCCTCCCCTGTACCCCCTCGTCCCGCTTTCCTGATTGTCTGTGTTCTTTCTTTCTTTTCTTCGATGTCGGCAACTCTGAATGTCCTTATCTGCGTCACCACGAGCTTGCAATGGACAGGACATGAAAGAATTCATTTCACATAACCTGAGGACTGGTTAATCCTGTCATCTAGCTATGAATTGTGACTTTCAAATCTACATGACAATAATTCTCGCCAAATTTGCGAGTGAAGATACTCGTGTGTCATCACCTTTAATGTATGTTGTAAAATTTAACACACTTTCTTTTTATTGACGCCTTTATTGGGTGAGAGAGCCCAGCGTGGTACAGTCACATTAAGATCCTTTGTCGTTTTACAGGTAACAAGAAAACACAAAAACCTGTTCGCGGATCACAGCTGCCTTTAAATATATATTTTACACAAGACACACAGCAAAAATGTTGCACTGACATCTCAATATTATGCAGTTATTCGCTATGGTCTCTTGTCGAGTTAACAAAAACATTTTCACTCCTTCCCTCCAACAAATTTGTTGCTATCGCTATCACAGAACTTTGGGTCTAAATAAATAAATAAATGAACAGGCACTAACACTCGTGTTCTGAAACGTCTGATACGGTAATACCTCGTCTTCCAATCTTCATTCAGTAAGGGATTGCCTCGTGGTGCCAAGGGCCATCGCTAATGTTTTTCCCTGGACTATGGTCGGACGCAGTTACAAAAAGAGGGTGAAAATGCCCCTAAGTTACAGTCACAGTGATCACCCCCCTGATCACAGATCACACAATAACACCATCTCCATTTTTACATTCTCGCAGATCACAGCAAGCGGCCTCACGGAACACAGTAAACAGATTCTGGAGGTCACCAATCACAATAAAGCCGAAAAGGCCCCTTACACAGGTCACGAAGAAGTGCAGGGGAGATCCCCTTGGTTCAGTGATTACATTCTGGCCAGACTGAGAAACACGCTGCCGCTTAGGCCGCTGGGAGAGATTGCGAAACGTCTGCCGGCCCCCAAAACGTAAGATGTAACCTATAAACTCTCGTTGGGGGAGGGATGACTGGGATCACACATCTACGGTTTCTTTTTGCAAGTGTCTTTATGTAAGTAGTTTAACAGGTACGTGTTCGTATCTCACATGTGCGTATGTGGTTGGTTGGTTGGTTGGTTGGTTGGTTGGTTGGTTGGTTGGTTGGTTGGTTGGTTGGTTGGTTGGTTGGTTGGTTGGTTGGTTGGTTGGTTGGTTGGTTGAGTGAGTGATTGGGTGAGCAAATTAGTGAGTGAATAAGTGAGTGTGGTCTGCGTTTCTGGTCGGTATTGGGTTCTTTAAACGTTTTATGCATGCAGCGTCCTTTTTGGCTGTCTCTACACACGCGTCACATTGCGTCACTCTTGGCAGTGCAAGCTACACGTGGAGAGTTTTAAACCCGCCTTGCCGCACGAGGTGCGTTAGCCTCCTGAGAAAGGTTTGGGTTTCGGGGGCACAAATTACCGATTCCTTCTCGCTGCTTCAGCCCTAGTCTGAGCCACCTCAGGTTCCAGCCGAAAAGTGGTGCGTCTCACTGCAAATAAATGCAAAGACACAGACGTCAGTGTGAAGGGGCGCTGCAGCTCAGCATGCAAGGTGATTTGGGCCGATAGTCTGCCATCGTCGGCCTGCTTTCGTCCACTTTCAGGCTATCGGCATCATCGCCTTGCGTGCTGCGCACCAGAAGCAAGCAGCAGGGGAACTAACTACCGACAGGCAGCCTGTGATAACACGGTGGCCAGACTTCATACAACCGTCAGAGCCATGTCGTGTGATAGGGTGAGATGGATAAATTAACATAAGAAAATTTGCTGGCTTAACAAACGGGAAATAGCAGACTTCACCCGAGAGGAGGTTGTCAGCTTGTGTTTCAACTCCCTTCCGAAATTCCCCCCAGCTCCGCCATATAGTCGGGCTTCAGTCTCATATTCGTTCGAATATAATATTCGTATAAATATCAGAACAAATAAATGCTACCTGGAGTGAAAAGAGTAACCACAACAGATTATTTGCACCAAGTTTAGACAAAAACAGACAACGTCGACAGCACTGGGGATATCTTGGCCGCCATTGTGACCGCCATTTTTGTGGCTTGTCCTTAATGCTATCGCTTCCTTTCTGCTAACACCAGATAAGTGTCTCTATGTAACTCTCTATTTGTGCTTTATTTTGTGTTTCCTTTTTGTCATTCTTGTCATGACCAAGGGGTAATGCCCGGAAACGTCGACTGTGTGTGTTTTTGTCCAAACCTGGTACAAAAAATCTGTTGTTCTTACTATAATGTTTTTAGACAAAGCCACCCTTTAAAACAGAAAATCGCTTATGCCGACAACAGCAGCAACACTGGAAGAGAGACATCGAGCAAGAAAACACATAGGTGATGAAAACTGTATGGCTGTGTAGCTCAGGTGATGAACATGCAACTTTAGACTCCAAGCTTGGCAGAAACGATTTTGTTGTGTTTACCGTCTGCTGCAAGAATGTTGATGATTATTGCAACGCAAGAAAAACAAAATGAAAGCGAGTGAGCTTCCAGGCGAATTTTTCACTCACCTAAGCATTATTATTTGAATTAACGCCATCAAGAAAACATCTGGATAAAAACTGTCATATGACAGGCTAACCTGCGTAGTTACCTTTCACACATCTTCAGAGTGAAGAACAGAAAATGTAGATTATAAGGATTAACATCACTCACAAATCCAACAAACCTTTTATTTTTTAGATCTGAAATATTTGGTTTTCCATTTTGTTTGACGGTGTGTTCATAGTTTGGTACGTGTTTTCATTTTTACGTGTTTTCATTTTCTTCTTCTTTCTGTCAGAGCTTTTGTTTTTAAAGAATGCACAGAAATGTGCCAGTGGTCTAACATTTCATACTAAAATATACCATATAGCATGCAGATAATGTATACAGCAATAAATGTAGCACACTGGGATACAAAAACCCTTCGTGACAAGGTTTGATCACGGTATATAGTGAAGAGTTTCCGCTCACAGCTTCCTTTACGAGAAAGATAATCTTTTTTTTTTTGCACACATAAATTTCTTTGAAACAGATACAGTCCGAAACATCTCGTCTGATTTCTTATTTTATTAACCAGACCGTTCTATTTTCGCAAAACTAAATTACATACTTATGCAGCCTAATATTGATTGATTGATTGAATGAATGAATGAATGAATCAATGAACTGGAATTGTTTTGAGTATGGTTTTAGTTAACGATTTCAAGAGAATACATTCGTAAATCTGCAGCAAGAGTAGGCAAACCTTTCAGAAACAGTTGCTATAGGCGTTAAGTGTTATTCTTTTCTCCTAAAAGTTGCCTTCATAGAATATATTTTCAGGAAGACAATTTTATCTAGGTAATTTTCTCAAGGCAACTCAGTATAAAAGTTTTCACATCACGACAATTTTCACTTAACAATAATCGGCCAGAAATGAGTGCCACAGGCGCAGTATCGAACGGCCCTTTGAAGAAAGACCGTGTTCGATAGTGCATTAGCAGCAGCGTTTAGGAAGGCGAAAGTTTGCCGAAGTTCAAGAACCGCAGCACCACGCTGTCCATTAGACCTGTTAAGTAAGCGAGGCAGTCAGCTGAGGCACCAATTACGAACAAACCGGCCTCTGCCTTGATCATCGCGTTAGGTACGTGTGTCGTGTACCTCCGGGCGCCGCTGGCTGCCGCCCCATGGGTTGTCGCAACTGCCATGGGGCTTCCAGACACACTGCATGGCTGGCTAGTCAGCTCTGACAGTCGTCTTTTAAGTCATCGTGATGAACAATACGGATGACATTTACGGATCACATTTATCAACACGGTACCTGATCAGAATATTCCGAGGGGTGTCATGCGTCGATGCAGTTCGGGTTTACGGATGTCCTGCCTCCCCACCCCCTCTTTCACTTCGTCCCCTCTTTTGCCTCCTCTCTGCGTTTTCTCTCTCTCTCTTTGCTATTTTCCTCCGCGTTGGTTCGTGTTTGTGCAGTACTTATTTTTTCATGCGACGGTTTTGCTTTCTGAAAGATCTTCCACAGTTCTTGTAATCTTCATCGCAGTTGCTTTAATGTGAAGGCTTTAACAATCAATACAATTAGAACCCATTGACTGGTCTTTTTTGACGAAATAATCGTCTCCCCCTTTATAGGAGGTTGAGTGTTTATCTTATGAGATACACACAGTCTCATCATTGATGTTCAATGCTACTAGTTAAGCTTGGTTGTCTCCCGTGTTTTGCTTCCGGCATTCTTTCCCCTGAATTTTCTTCAACCCACGCGTGGCATTTCCATCATCCGAACGCACAGGTCGGCTCGAACAAGGAAAAGATTAATATTGTCTCGCTTTTCCACTCAGGATCCCAATGTCGTGCCCCTGTCCTTTTGCGGATCTGGAAGTCAATGACAAAATTCCACCCCGCTACCGCTGGAAGTACGCCGAATCAATGAAGGAGTTTAGTGTTTCAACAGCAGTGGCCGTGAAAAACCAGTTCGCAAGAATTGAGAGGAAACTCAACCTCGAATTTCTGAAAGCGGAGAAGGGTTAGGCTGGATGGATAAAGCAGAGAACGAACGCCTTTTTTTCCGTGAAATGACACGGCCCGTGATACATCACGGTGAAATGGATGACACCTAACAAGAGACTCGACGAGCGCTGAGTAATGAGCAACTCTAGAGAACTCAAATTTTTTTTATTATTATTACGGCGTGGTCTTTTTTGGGGTGGGGTCCGGGGAAATGGGAGGTGATGGCGTAAGAGCAGACATGGTTGGGGCAGGGACATCGACACTCTCGAACAGCGTTTCAACAGTTTAGGTTATTTTCTGTCTTCTGTAAATACTGCTTGAAGAAATGCGTTCACGTTCCCTGCCCTCCCTCCCCCCGCCCAACAAAACAGGGGGGGGCAAGACACGTATATTCGTCATTGGCGTACGATATGAGTGCTGTGGGTTTTCGCGAAAACCGCAGAGTTTCGGTCAGAGGTAGGCTCGTGCAGGCCAGCTGCCTCTGTGGCAGAGTTATCGATCCTGCCAGGCAGACGATGGGGCGGTGTAAGAGCAGCTGATGGTCTGACATAAAACTGCACTAAGCGATGCATAAATGTTAGGGCGGCCATCCCGTGTACGAACTTTATCCCAAGTGTTGGAATCGCCGCTGGCCAGACACTTTTTGAACATCAGACGTGCTGAAATATTTCACGGAATGAATGGGATGGTTTTTCACTAAACGAATGGGATGAAATATTTCATTCAAGGCACGGGATGAAATATTTCACCAAACGCGGGGAATGAAATATTTCACTTAATGAATGGGATGAAAGTATAAAACGAGAGAGAGAGAGAGAGACGGAGAGACAGAGAATAAGAGAGAGGGTGGAGAGAAAGAGCAGGCGAGAAAATGGGGTCGGGTATGAGAGGGAAATACAGAGAGAAGGGGTTAGAGATGCGGGAGAAGTTAGGCTAGGACGGACGGAAGGATGAATATTTTTAGAATATTTTTAGAATGTTTTTAGAACATTAGCGACCACCAGAAGGTCACGAGTCGGCCTGGCAAACAGATGGTAACAGTAGTCGTGACGTGGTCGCTTGGACCAACACCTAGAACAGCTTCTCTGATTGGACTAACATCGTTCCCCACCGCCAAGTTTAACTTTCGCCCGGGGACGAAATTTGACGAACGGTTCCAGCGATCTTCATGACCCTCTGAATACACATTCGACAAAAATCCTGTTTCCGGCTAGCGGAAGATCGTGCAATGATAGTAAGAGAGAGTGGCAAAGCTATCAAAATACCACCTTGTAATCAATTTATCTCGGAGTGGGTGAACTGACAACCCAGAGCCCGGATGTTGACACTCGTCTTTTCCTTTCGTTGCTGCGGACCATCTCATTCACTCAGACATGCGACTGTGGGGGTAAGAGTTCTTCTCTGGCACATTTCAACACCAGCTTGCGATGAAGTCTTCTTGCTCTTTAGGGGAGACCAGAAGTCTTTCTTTTCGGGGGTAAAGGGCAGCAGGTTCAAGGTTGCTGCCGGTCAGCAAGACTTCGTCATTGCGCCAGTGTTATGCATGGTTCGAGGATCCTTATCTCTGCGCAGGCATTGCTCTGAAAGGTTTCACTGTATCCTCAAGTGTCCTCGAGCAATCAGATATTCTTGAACGCCATCCTCGATGCAATTGCGAATCGGGGTTTCTCGTGATGAACTCACATTGAAACATTTAGTACCTCCTCTCTCCCCGACCCCTCTACCATTTTTCTATCTTGTGGCTTTCCTCTTTTTTCCTTTTTTTTCCTTCGCCGTTCCTTCGGTCTCTTCTCGCCCTCCTCACTTCCCGTCTCTCCCTCTCCTGTGTATATAACCTGCCACTTTTTGCTCTTTGCTTTTCTCTCTTTTTAAACCCTCTTTGCAACTTGCACATTTTCCCTCAGCCCCAACTTCTCTCACTGCCTTTAGCTTTCTGTTGATCTACGTGTCAATGGTGTTATTTTATTTGTTGTTACAAACGGTTGACCTCCCTGCTGGTCCACTTTTACTTGCTGAACAGATTATAGTCTAATGTTGGCTTATTTATGGTGTCGGAGAAAAAAAGTGCGGAGAAGAAAGTTTACGGTAAACTGCGTTGTTTAGTCTTTTAAAGTATCCAATAATGAAAGACCTTTTGGAAGAGATTAATTTTAGAAGGTAAACTTGCATTTGAAACTTTTTTGTCCATTAATTTAAAAAAAACCGCACGAAAGCATAACAGCAATGGCAATACGAAGAAAACAGTCATCAATACATACATTTCCTGTACCTGCGCGTCTGTTGAAAGTACGAGACATACAGCTAAAGAGTACAGGAATGGGAATGTCATGCGCTGACTGAAGGTTTTTAGGAATTTTTTTTTACATCGGGAATTCAAAGAAACAGACCCATAACCTCTCTTTTACGATGAAACTGATTTTTTGAATTGTTAAGCTAAATGGGAGCCTCAACTCCCATAGAGCTACGAAAATCCTGATCGTTGATCAGTTTAAACTAACACAGATGGGTATGCAAAGGGCACCCGACAGCCATAAAAGTACGAAATGTCTGGTACAGAGCGTTCAAGTCAAAGAGAATCAATCCCAAAGAGTCAATCCACAAACATCCCAATGTTCTCGGCTGATTCTCCACAATTAGCTGTAAGCAGAATTGTACAAATCTACATTTCACCACTATAAAAGAGACCGCGAGACAATAAAAGACTGTTATGCAAGTCAGGACCTGTGCGGTCAGACGCATGCTGACAAGAACTTGGCATGGAATAAATGGGCGTTTTCAGTGTAGTCTTCGTGCAAAGCGTTTGTGAGCGTCTTTTCCCGGCATGCACTCTCTCCAAGAAAATTCGCATTTCCCTCACACGTTTCCTGTTTTCCTCTTGATTTTTGGGTTTTGACACTTCCAACTTCCTTTAATTAGAAGTGCCCCTGTCGCTGCCTAATTGGACTCGATGGAGAAGTCTCTTCTGGTCCAGAACCACACTGAACACCGCCTGATCTCTTTTACAGGATTTCTTCTCTCTGAAAGATAGAAAAAAGAAAGAAAGAAAAGGAACGGAGAAAGAAAGAAACGCTGACTGACTGACTGACTGACTGACTGACTGACTGACTGACTGACTGACTGACTGACTGACTGGCTGGCTGGCTGGCTGACTGACTGGCTGGCTGGCTGGTTGGCTGACTGACTGACTGACTGAACGAAACAATAGATACTTTCTGTGTCTATGTGCATTTTTGTTTTGCTTGGACTCCCTCTAAATTCTTGATATTTAACTGGTTTTTTATGTTTGAGTGTCTTCCATGTTTTATTTTGTTGCATGGACAGCTAGGCATTGGAAGATAAGAAATGCATGCCGCCCCAACGATCCAAATTTTTACAATCAAATTAATGGAAAAGTACACGTTTCTGCAGACGTCTTGCATAGAGTGTGTTAATACTGGCCATTATACACGAAGACTGCAGAGATTTAGCTTTTAACTCAAGCAAAAAAAAAAATGTTTCCAGATTCCAGAGAGCAAGCGACACAGCGAGAGAGAGAGAGAGAGAGAGAGGAGGGGATAGGAAAGGGGAATGGTGAAGAAAAGGGAGAAAGAACAGAAAGCAGAGATAAGAAAGGGAAAGAAGAAGAAAGAGAATACAGATAGATCCGCATGAGAATGGGGAAGCAACCTCAGAAAGACTTCATTAGGTGGAATTTCCAGACTTTTCTTTCTCCACTTTCCACATTTTTTCCTATAGGAATTCTGACATAACCTGGGCGCCTGGTCACCCAGCTTGACTTTATAGTTTGAAACGGTTACGAACGTAAAATCCCCGGAGCGTTTTAAATGGAAATTGAATAACGCGCACTTCTTCAAACTTTGGTCGACGCAAAGACACAAAAACAGGCTTTTGCCCACAGATACTTTCACACCAAATTTCCATCCTTCCCTCTGTTTCATCCTTCGCTTTCTCTTTTTGTCCAGGAGGTACGAATTTACGCGCCCGCAGTGTCGTTAATATTCGCTCCCTTTTCTTCGATTGTGTAAACGTATTTCTTTTCTGATACTGGAAAATCCACAGATGTTAATAATATCTCATAACTGTTTTATGAACGTCTTTTGTACATCTTGAATGAATTCTGCAGATGAGTAATGCACCTCGTATTATTCATGGGGATAACCGATTACTTGCTTACTAAATGGCTTTAAGATGTCTTCATTGCAGTTCCTACACGTGCAATACGCTAACAGTTGTGCCTCCGCCAGCTTCTGCCAAAAGAAAAAAAAAAAAGAGGAAAACATCGGTAATATTCTAGAGGACCTTTGCGTGTCCAAATCCATATTTGCTTTTTGCTTCACCGAGCAGGAGCACGCTGTTGATGCACGTCAGCAGCCAAATGATCTTTATCCTTTATGGAGCTTCCCTGAGATGACCTTCATGCAACAGTCAAAGACGAACACGCGACGTTTCATTAATGCATGGCGAAGACACCAAAAGCTGGTGCATTTTTTTGGGGGAAAAAAGTATGAGCTTGTTCTATTTCTTTTTAGAATTTATGACTGTTAAAAGTACCCCCTCCCCCAAACAAAACAACTTGGAATAATAATCTGCGATTAACGAGGCTGTCCGAAAGGACTGTGGGATGTATCTGGTGCTTGCTCGAGACTCACGAGGTCAGTGGGAGTCAGAATAAACACGTGATGGACTGACGGGGGCCTGCCTTTCATCGGACAGAGCGTCAAGCCGTACAACCAGCACGCAGCAGCGGCTTTTGATGAAGAACTTCCGAAACCTCCACTCGCTCGTCGATACGCAACTGGGGCGTCAAATGGTTCTTTAAACGGGCTCAGCGTTTAATACCCTTCTGCCACCTAGTTTCGTTGCTGTGGGTTGCACAGCCTCGTCATTTGAATGAATGAATGAACGAAGAAATGAATGAATGCATCAATGAAAAATGAATGAATTGAAAAATCCCAGATTCTTTGTTGTTTAGGGGAGGGTGAAACAGAAACTAGAAGCGGATGAGAAGAGAAAGAGAAAACCAAGACATAGCTTCATGGACACACAATGGACTTTCGTGCATGGAGACACTCGAACTTGCTCGTTCTGGCAACAAAATTGTGTTTATAAAACAACCCCTCCATGCACATTCCCGCACTGGAACACGATTAGTTTCAGAGAATGTTTTTTCATTTAGTCCGCCTTAAATTAATATTATTTTCCATAAAGTAGAAAATTCTTTCATTAAGCATGAAATAGCTCTGCAAACAAAGAAAAGAGTAAAGGACGAGGGACCCCATAACACATTGAATCTGCTTTATCAGACATGTTGGAGAGAAACTTAGTTAACAATGGAACGTAGAAACGCCGCGTAGCAATCCTGGCACCACCAGCTTTTGCGCAGTTGTGCATCGCCGCACAGAGCTTTCTTTCTGCTGCTCACAGCTGACAAGAAAACCAGAACCGCTGGCGATGATTAGCTCCTTGGGATGTGGCCGGACCTGAAATGTAAAAAAATATCATCGCCGTGAATGTGCCGAGAGGGGAAAAAGCCCCTCAAGAAAATAGGCTTTAGATATGATGGAAACGTAAAACTCCTTTCTCTTTTCCGATTAGAAAAATGCAGCGCGTGTGAAAACTAACAAGAAGAATTTCTGGGCTGCGAAAGCGGCATCTTTGGAAGATAATGCATTAAAGTTTTAGGAAATTAGGATCATTCACTTCCCCCTGCTTTCCTCTTTCCGCAGATTTAAAGCCGTTTCACCGACAGAAGACGCAGAAATTGGAAAGAGTATGATTTCCTTTGTTTTATTTTGATCCCGTGTGCGTGTGCCTGTAGTTTCTGAACATTGTACGGCTGGAAGGCAACAGAGGACGTTATAACAGCGTGTGTCGCTAGCGAAATCAGAGTTGGAAGCGACGAAAAGGCACCTGCACGTATGTTTTCTAGACGCAACACATACAGCAGAGATACCAAAAAATACATTGCTTGACCAGACGATGCAGCAGCATATAACCTGGTAATTGTGCAGTCATGCAGCTCTCTTTATGGATATTGATGATGTTGTTGCTATTATTATTATTATTATTAAACATTGTTGTTTTATTTGTTGTCGCTGCTTGGCTATTTAACAATGTTTTAGCCACGTAGGCCTGTGACGGCGAGAGGAAAATGGCGATGAAGTGTGCAGAGAGGGGACAGAAAGGACGCGTTATGGAAAGTTATGAAGTTACATCCCTGTTGTTCGTTGCCATTACGGGGCACAACTGCATGGCCGTCAATTTACAAGCAAAGTGGGCGCAACTCTTATATAACTAAGGAATAGAGTTTACAAACACATATAGAAGACAGACAACACAGCCCCGTTGACCCCCCCCCGACCCCCCACCAGGGGAGGTTTGTGCTACTGATGTGTGTGTGTGTGTGTGTGTGTATGGCGGGGGGGGGGGATCCTCACCTGGTTATGTCTTATACAAAACAGAATACTATTACTAAAACAAGCACATTGTATCATGCACTATAATGGTTGAATGGCATTCAAAGCGACTGCTCTGAAAATTGACAGGTAATATAATCAACAACGTTGTGTTGAAAAAAACTCTCGGAACCCCCCCCATCCCACCCCCTTAATCCGTTTCTGGCCCACAGTGTGCGTGATGTGAGTGCAAGCCGGGAGAGGGGTACGTGTGCGTGATGTGAGTGCAAGCCGGGAGAGGGGTACGTTGTTCCTTACATTTAGGGTGGGTTTTTGGTGAGGGTTGTTGGTGCAACTTGGACCCCCCTCCCCGCCCCATTATCCACCCCTGCCCACATACATTTGCACTATATATTTTCTCTCTCATTTTCTCTCTTCCTCGTTCTCGCAGGCTCCCGCACGCACAATTTAGTAGAACTGTAAGCAACGATGATGCATAGACGTTACATTATTAATGACAGCAGCAGG
>SMGT01007521.1:133583-151131 GCA_004794575.1 Lanistes nyassanus
AAGAGAAGCAGAAACGCCCTAAAACCCGAGCCAGAAGCCGCCCAGACCAGACTAGAAGCCACCGAAATCAGAGCTAAAAGCTACCAAAATCGGAGCTAGAGCCACCCAAAATTATAGCCAGAAGCCCCCAAAATATGAAATAGAAGTCCCCAAAATATGGAATAGAAGCCCCCAAAATCAGAGCCAAAAGCCCCAAAACCAGAGCTAGAAGCCACCCCTCCCCCCCCCCAAAAAAAATCAGACTTTGCTGCTCCCAAAATCAGAGCCAGAAGCCCCCCAAATCAGCCAGAAGCCCCCCAAATCAGTCAGAAGCCCCCCAGATCAGAGTGAGAAGGCCCAAAACCAGAGGCAGAAGCCCCCAAAATCAGAGTTAGAAGACCCCAGAGTTGGAGCTAGAACCCGTCCACAACAGAAACATAAGCCACCCAAACTTAGCGACCCATCAGTATCTTTGTGTAGATCGTATTCCTGGTCAAGCTGACGTAGCGTAGATGGTCTTTTGTGGTGGCACAGCTGTGAAGATGAGTCACCCATCGTGTGATGTCCCTCTTATGTCGGACCCTAGGACGCCATCTCTCGAATCTGCTGGTGACTGGCAAGAACAGAGGCTAGTTTCTTATGCTTTTCTTTGCACGGGCTTAGCGTGGCAGCAAGAAATGAATGTACCTGGAAATCAAACAGAACGCTGATCATTTTATTGAACATTTATTTGTTCCGTAGTTGATATCACACTGAGCATGCAGACTACAATATTGTGTACTGAAATTTTCGCATGGCAGAAAAATGATTTGCCATTGTTTTAAGGTATAGTTCATAAGCGCGTTTTTGTTCAGATTAACAGATCATAAACACAAAAGTTCCACAAAACATATCTGGCTATGAGGATTCATTCATGACCTGACCTACTTTTTAAAAGTTCTCAAGTGATCTTTTCTTAATTCCTTAAATTATCTCGTCTCCCTTCCAGTCTGTTTCATTTGCGGTCCATTCCTCTCTTTCGCAATGTCTATCATTCCCTTTCTCATCTTCCGTTTTT
Source organism: Lanistes nyassanus (assembly GCA_004794575.1). Classification (NCBI taxonomy): domain Eukaryota; kingdom Metazoa; phylum Mollusca; class Gastropoda; order Architaenioglossa; family Ampullariidae; genus Lanistes; species Lanistes nyassanus. Next base: position 134,620 of record SMGT01007521.1, read on the forward strand.
TTCCACAGCTCATCCCACTATCGCATTTACTTTCATAAAGTCTTCGTTTGAATGTGCCCTGGCAAGACTCGTCTCTGGGGAAATTTCATGAAGTCTCAGTGGTTGTGTTTTAGAAACATCGAGATCCATTTGCACGGCCGCGGCTTGTCTCCTGTGTAGGAGATTTGATGCAGTTTTAACGCTGCGCTTGCTAGCTGCCGAGCTTCAGTGATAAAACTTCCTACCTTGGCTAAACTTCAAAGGAAATACATCATACAGGCGCAGTCAGTGTCCCAGTGCTACTCTATACTAACTGCGATGTACGCCCACGCATGCGCTCTGGCACGGCCAGTCCGCCTTACGTACACCTGTGCATGGTTGAAAACAGCCGATCATGCATGCATCAGACACGCAGACGCTGAGCGAAAACGCTAAGGAAACAAGAGAGAGAGAGAGGATGGGAGGCGAGGTAGCATGGTTTCCACAAAATGCCACTGTATTCTGTATTCTAGCGGAAGGTGTTATGTTAAACAGCATTTGTTAAGGTATATGACTTTTAATCGAAAAGAAAATTCACGATACATCCCAGGATAAAATCTTACAGGTTGCTGCCCCTTGACTGAATCAAGCAGAGTAACTTCCAGCGTACATCAGCAGGCACAATCGACTTTCAAGGATGAAAGAAGAGCGAAAACTCTTCACCGACGCATTTGTGTAGCTTACTGGAGGACTGCCCAATTTTGCTATATCTCACTCTGCTAATGGACAGTTTAACGTTTCTCCATGAAGAACAATACGACCTGGATTGTATTTCTTTGACGTGCAGGATATCGCTCAATGACTACGGACCAGCTATAACATTTATTAAATATTTCATTACGTTCTTTGTCTTTGTCCCTTTCGAGATTGGAGGGGAGGGGTCGCGCTGGTGGGTGACTGGGGGCTGCGCTTTCTGTTACCTTGTCAAAGCACGACAGAGACACGTTTAAACTAAAACTACCGACGGATTCTAGAACTCTGCTGACAAAGAAGGCTGAACAGCATCTTTGCACGCGTCATAAACTGCTCACGTTAAATCCCTGCAGAATGAAAGCAGTTGCTGGTCGCTAGCCCTAAAGAGTCTGCACCATTTGCGTCAGCGTACTGGATAATTGGGAAGGGGTTTATTACATATTAGTAATTTTGTCGTAAAGCGAGGTGAAGAGCCTATATATATATATAAGAACATAGATAATGACACTGATATCCCTGTGCGAAACTGTAAGTTTACACACAGTGCAAACGGAGCATGGTTTATAAAGCTTTACAGGGAGCAACACTGACTGTGCAGCCTCTAATACCCCACTCTTCGCCTACTGGGAATTTGCATATCGTAAAGGCTTCGTTTTAAGTCGTCTCCAGCAGTTCGTTAACTGACGGCTTGAGAACATTACCGTCAGTTTCATTTGTAGCATTAACTGATATCGCTTATACGATTTGGAGCTTGGATGTACATGTATGTCGCTTATAGTTGTATTTGGTCAAGAATGCGTATCTTTTATTAGTTTCTATGGGCCTACAAGCCATATCGCTTATGGTTTTATTTGCATCTAGAATATATTATTTATAAGTTTTTTGTCGGCCTCAAATGTATATCTCAGTTTTGTTTTTTGGGAGGGGGAAGCGTGGGGGTCTAGTATGTATGCCGCTTATAGATTTTTTTTTGGGCCTAGAATGTATATCGCTAAGAGGTTTATGTAAGCCTAGAACGTATAATGGAAATACGACCACCTTGGAACAGGACATAGAGATAACCTTTGTGCTCTAACTTACAGACTCAAATGTAACCTGCTAACTCAGCAACTGAACCAGCGCGGCAAGGCTTCACCAGGCAACCGCTTCAGATGTTTTCTGTTAATATTGAAATCGCGCAGAATGCCCGGGGCACCTTCAGTTTAATGAAGATGTCGCGACTAAAGAAGATAGTTTAGCATGTCAGCTCGCTGTATTTTTGTCACGATCCTGCTTCCTGACCTTTTGATTGAAACACCTTTTAGCGCTAGTATCGAGTGGTCTGCAAAATGCAAGTAGGGATCATACTGCATGATCAGGGGACAAACACGGGCACCGACAGAACCCCACACTCTCCCATTCCCAGCTAACGGACCTATACGGGGATCAGGAATAGTTCGTCATATGATATGATCATCCCATGATATTTTTCCGGGATGGTTTATGACTGACTGACTGACTGACTGACTGACTGACTGACTGACTGACTGACTGACTGACTGACTGACTGACTGACTGACTGACTGACTGACTGACTGACTGACAACGAACGAACGAACGAACGAACGAGCCAGCCAGCCAGCCAGCCAACAAGCCAGCCAGCCAGCCAGCCAGCCAACCAACCAACCAACCAACCAACCAACCAACCAACCAACCAACCAACCAACCAACCAACCAACCAACCAACCAACCAACCAACCAACCAACCAACCAACCAACCAACCTTATAACTCAACTAAACTCACAGACGCTCCCGTCAACTAATTATTACAAGGCCTTCTGTATTCTTTATGAAAGAATCCTTTGTTAGTATTCCTGTCCGTGCAGAAACTGGAAGGATTTTCAAAATTATTGAATTTTTGATGAATACTTGCAGGTCCTTCTTGGCACCGGAAACTCTCAAATCGAAACCGTATTCCCTTTCATTTCGGTATGAGTCCGTCACTAGACCAGCACTATCACCGCGATGTAGCTTGCTGGGATACCGAGAAAAGGAAGCCGGAAATATAATTCTGCGAGGAATATTGATCTTCTCCTGGAACTAGCACAGTGATAGATAAGTAAATAACCAGGAAGACGAGTGCTTATATAGGAGCTATTTGTATGTTTTCCTGACAGAAATGTTGCTTTTCAAAACATTTTAGCTTGCTGTTATTGTTTTGTTTTTGTTTTCAGGTCGTATACAAGAGGTCTTGCCCACCAGCGCAATTACGTATTCGTGATTGTCTCGATCACAAACTACCACAGCTCCTGGTGAGAATTTTTAAAAAAAAATTTAAAATGCTGTTTCTGAAGGACAGGGAAATCCTTTGATTTCTAATTCTTAGGCTTCTAAAATGTTATGTTGTTCAAGACAGTTCAGAAAGATTATAAGTGTGAACAACACATTCTTGGTTTGTATACAGGTTAAAAATAAGAAAAATAAAAGCGACTGGCAGATTTTGTTTACACACCTAAAATAAATCAGCCTGTTTCCTTAGAAGACTACACTGTAGTGTTGAAGTTAGAACGCTTATTTTGTTAGCGAAGCGTGAATGTATTTTACATTCAAGAACACTTTCAACGTGTTAGTGCTAAACTAGTGTAAACGTGTATTGTCTGTGTTCTCGAAAGTGTTCAAATGAGCGGAAAATGTATACATGGTGTTTTGATAATATTCGAAATCAGTGCCAGCAGCAAGTGTTCAGTCACATACAGCACACATCTTACTATTTACACATGCAGCACATATTTTGCACTTGCCACTTTTTACTTTTACTTAGTGTTAAAAATATTTAGAGTGTACAAATGCTGATTTCAAGAAGGAGGACAAATAGAGGGACACAGGAACTACTGCTGAGAATATTTTACTTTAAATAACTGATACGTCGGTAAAAAAGCTAGCACAAAGTCTGATTAGGTACGATTTTGGTTTGGTTGGTCGGTCGGTCGGTCGGTCGGTCGGTCGGTGCGTGTGTGTGTGTGCGTGCGTGCGTGCGTCAGCCAGCCAGACACTCAGTAATTCAGCCAGTCACCCAGCCAGCCAGTTGTATCAATAAGATTTTTAATAAATGAGCTAAAATTATGATTGACAATGTAAATGCACATTCATACACAGTTGTGAACGAATAACGATGTGCACATGCGCGTTTTTATGGGTGTTGTGGTGTGTATGTGCATGCATCCAGGTGTCTGGGGTCAGACTGTGCGCTGCCAGATTGTACCACACCTGTAGTCTAGCACAAATAAGCCAGACAGGATTCAGGTCGGCGGCAACACACACACAGTTTGTTTTGATTTTTTCGACACGCCGGGTTAATAAGGAGGGCAGTTACAAACATCGAGAATATTACTCGAAAAACAGAATCCAATCTTTTGCAGCGTAACCCCGTGTCAGTTCACTTCCCAAACGTTAACGATTCACTGATGTGCAGGCCTGGCTTCCTCGCTGAGCGCCGGATAGGAGTCGCAGGGGAGACAAACACGACTGCCTATGGAAGACTGATCAACGTTTAGACAAACAGAACATTTTAGCGGCGCCTTGTCTAATTACACGGAGACCACGTTGTCTGCAGCGCCAGCACAGGAAAGATAGCGAGTTGTTTGGGATCTTGAAGCCTGACTACTACACTGCCTATCTCCCGCAAATCCTTTGCTTTTTAAACTTCATCTAAAACCCTTCAATTCAGACTTGCCCCTCTGTGGGTCATTCATTTATTTGTTCGTTCAGCATCGTTTTTTGTAGATATGAACTGATAGGGACGATTTCTTTCTCAATCGATTTGCTCCAATATAATGAAGTGCTGGCTCTACGAATGCACGCGCCTGTACTTTTCCAGAATGAAATACGGCAAATTACCCGGAGGTGTTATATAACAACTGTATTGCCCGTGTCCCGGAGGGTCTGCGAGTGGGTGTATATGCATCAAATCGAGGGGACAAACAGACACTTTGCTGGTCTGCGAGAGTGGTGTCTTGAATTTTTAATTGCAAAGCACATGGTTCCTGTTTTGCATTTACAGATTAAGTTAGGATGGTTCATTAGACCCACATGAATGCATGCTCACTCTGCTATGTGATGTTGCGACCTACACGCTAAATTTTTTAAACACTAATTACCTGAAAAAAGTGTAAAAGCAGACGCAAAATATGTGCTGCGTGTGTTCCGTATGTAAATAGTGCGTAAGATCTGTGCTGCATGTGTTCTAAGTGTTCTCAGTATGCCCCTACTTGACTGAACACTTGCTGCTCGCACACATTTGGAACATTGTCAGAACATCATTTATACATGTATACACCATTTATACAGAATATTCTCGAGATGTTCTCATAACTAAAATGTTTTCTTGGTGAAAAGTTCTGACGAGATGTTCTCACAAACAAAATGTTCTCTTTAGACGAACTGGATTACCCGACCGGCGATGTCCTGGACCCCACAGGCAGCACCCGGGACGCCCTGGAGAGCGTCTTTTTGATCCCACCCAGGAAGACTGGAACAACATGAAAGAAAGAAAGAAGAAAGAAAGGAAAAAAGAAAGAAACGAACCCAGGAAGGAAGAAAAGGAAGAAAATAAAGAAGAAAGAAAGAAAAAGAAAGAAAGGAAGAAAGGAAGAAGAAAAAAGGAAAATAGAAAGAAAGAAAAGAACCCAGGAAGGAAGAAAATGAAGAAGAAAGAAAAAAGAAAGAACGAAGAAGAAGAAAGAAAGTAGGAAGACAGAAAGGAAGAGCAAAAGGAAGAAAGAAAGAAAAAAGAAAAGAAAATAGAAAGAAAGAACCCAGGAAGGAAGAAAAGGAAGAAAATGAAGAAGAAAGAAAAAAGAAAGAACGAAGAAGAAGAAAGAAAGTAGGAAGACAGAAAGGAAGAACGAAAGGAAGAAAGAAAGAAGAAAGAAAGAAGAAAGAAAGAAGAAAGAAAGAAGAAAGAAAGAAACTAACCCATGAAGGAAGAAAAGAAAGAGAATGAAGAAGAAAGAAAGAAAGAAAAAGAAAGATAGAAAAAGACACATGTAAACTGAATTTGAATTGGAATTGAAGGTAAAAACATTTTAAGCCGACAGGCACAGACAGAAGGAAACGAGCAACACTGATGAATAAGGACAGACCAGAGGTGAAAAAAGAGGAAGACTGGCTTAAAGATAATGGAGGGAGGATAAGAAAGTCAATACATTTTTAATCATTCAGCCAAGCTTGCATACTTATGACAATAAAATGGACGTGCCTTACGGCCTTGTATTTTTTTCCACAACCCCTTCCATCCTCCTTCGCCCAGCTTCCCTCAAGCATTTTCCTCCCTCTTTCGCTTTCTCCCCCTGCTCACCTCTTTCTGTCTGTGTGTGTGACTTCGCGTGTGCGTACGGTTGCAATTTCTCTCCTCTGTGTGTGTGTGAGAGAGGGAGAGAGGAGAGCGCTTCTGTGCATGCGCGCGTCGCGACCACGCGTGACATTTGCAATTTGTATCTCACACCCACACTATACGAACGTAGTAATATAATTTTCCTTGAAGTTATTTTCGAAGCCCCGAGATGCAGTAAATAAACCATTCGTGAGTCACCGTTCCACAGCGGGAGTGTCCCTGGGACTTCTTAAGAAAGAGAAATGTGAAATTATAAGAGAAGCGGTACCAGCAGCCAGGCTGGGTATATCTAATGTAGATGTCATCTCCTCCCAGACGATGTTCCGTCTATGGTCTCATCGCCTCTTTAGAGATGACAATGACCCAGTCTGGACTGTCGCTTCAGATCTCTTGCTGACCCTTAGCTGACTATTCAAAAACACGGCAACATTGACTGCAAGGGGTTAAGACGTGTTTGTGCTCATTATTATAGGGTGCTAAAGTGCCCAGGACATCTGTCGTGTTACTTGTGTTCAGTAACAGGCACTTTGACCTGCAGATACTGCCAGGGGAGAGATTTGTGCTTATGAGAACTGAGGGCTGGAGATGTCGAATGATTGTTAAAACAAGAAAGCTTTATTATGCTTTATTCTTGGTGGGGTTTTTTGTGTAGGGGGTCCACTTCACTACAAGCACTTGTTTTTGATCAAAGGAAGTTTGATTACAGGAAATTCAAGAAATGGGGAATGTGGTCGCTGTTCAGAGGGATGGCATAATCCCCCCCCCAACACCTCCCAAACCCCACACATTTTTTTTAAAAAAAGCATCCTTTCTCTCACAATCTCTTCTGAGGAAAAACGTGCGGCAAGCTCGCTGTGAAAGATTCTCTCATTCAGGGACGAAAAGACACCCAAGGCTCGCGCTGTTATTCGGTTGGCCTGTCAGGCAACAACTTCAAATGTTTCCTCCTTTGAAAATCACGTTGAACTGCAATCCCTTTGGCTGTTTCATTTTTTAAAAAAAGAATCCCGACTCCCAAATTCGCAAGATAGCTCGGAAAACGAAAGTTCTGACACAGATATAACTGAGATAAGGTTAATGACTGCTTTAGGTAACCCTGGCAGGGCAACACAGTGCGCATGCGCTGTAAGGCTTGCAGCTATGTGACTTTCGTGGTTGTGAAATAACGAACGTAGGTAGATAGGTAGGTAGGTAATTTTAGAAGGAAAGTTCCTTCACCTCGCGACGATTTCACATTATGGGGGATGGTATCCGATTACAGACCGATTACAGCTGGAGTAAGATGGCCAGTAAGGATCGAAGGCTGTTTAATGTTTGTGGATGGGCGAATTCCAGGAATAATTCTTACTCATTTCTGGATTCTAACCAAAACATCCACACGCTAGAACGAAGCTCTACCGGCAGAGCTATGCACGCCCGCAGGAAAATAATAAAGATAGATTACGGGTCTTTTATTCGATATTCGATGACACCCTGAACTTAATTTGCTGCTTAAAACTTTTTTTTGAAGATTGGCTTTGTTGATTGGCTGTCCAACAGAAGGTCAGCAAAAAGGCGGGCTTCTGAAATAAAAGTTTACTTGAGCGCTGATTTTTTTTGACAACCTTCGCGAGTTTTCTGTAGAAACAGAGAGATCAAATGAAAGTGAAAACCACTCCTTTAGAGAATACAGTATCAACGCATTAGTTAGAAAATACAGGATTCAGCTTATTGGTTAGAAAATACAGAATTCAACGTATTGGTTAGAAAATACAGGATTCGACGCATTGGTTAGAAAATACAGGATTCAACGTATTGGTTAGACATTTTTAAACAATGGCAGTTCTTCTGACCAGCTTATCACGTGCTGCCACACTTAACGGAAGCTTGGATGTGTCCCTATTTTTTTTTATTTTATTTTTTTAGCGAGGCTAGAGATCCAGCAACAGACGTTTCGCTCATTCATAAATCTGGCAACTCGCAAAATGAAGAAACATATGATAGCCCTGGTCAAGGACACATGTCAGACTCACGTCGCATTGTACATTTGAGCAAATAAACCAAGTAAGACTGGGGGAAATGTCCATTGTTTTCAGGCAGAAGGTTGACGTCACACGACGCGCAACCGAACCAGGCCAAAATTTGTCTACCAAGTTCCATATCAGGAGCAATAGAAAGAAAGAAAGAGAAAGAAGCAAAGCAAATGAAGGAAAAAGAAAAAAAAGAAAAAGACAGAAAGAAAAAGAAAAACAAGATAGGACATGATATACAAATATTTTGTTTGTGCGTAAAATTTTGAATGGTGTAATGCAGTTTCTTGGAAAAGCACAGCCTCGAAGGTCTGATTTTATCGTTATTTCAGTTGCGCGGCACTGTTCAAGACTTTTTACTTTATTCCTTACCACTGCATATTTTTGGACGATCCTAGATCGTTTTGTGAGTTTGTTTTCGAACCTTATCTTTTATTGGGTGGGGGTGAAACACGTCAGATTCCTGTGAATGGTGCGATTGAAATGCGGAGGGACGGGATAAGGAAGGCGTGAAAGAAAGGACAAAACGACAGCATTGAATGAATGTAATGAGCTGGCAAGTGCGTGGCCTCGCGTCATTTTCTGTAACTTACAAACTACCCCAGTACCCTGGTGAGGTTTAGATCTACGTAAACCTTACGATTATGTGGACTGATGTGCGAGTCAAAACTAAAATTGCTGTCTGCAAGGGAGACCACCCCACTATCCAGTCTTCAAGACGTGAGTAGAACAACGCGCGGAGTGTTATAAAATAAAATAAAATAAAATAAAATAAAGCCATTTTTGCAAATTTTCCTTCAATTTTACTGCAAGGGCCGCCCATTCTCAACTAACAAACATATCAAGTGACCAACAATATTAATGTAAACACGGCTTATCGATCGGAAGAATTGCATGCCGTCACTCGTTAACACAGGCCGCCCTGTCTTTTCTCACGAGGCTCGTTGCTCCCAGGGCCAGGCCGTCATCTTTTTAAGACGGTAACGAGGAGCGGCAATCAATACTTCAGAGGACTAAATAATAAAAAACAAAGAGTATGCACTCAGCACGCAAAGATAATTAACGTAACAAGCACATCTTGCTCTGACCAACCTTCCTGTTTACAACAAGATTTCACTGTTTGCAAGACCACGTCGTTATCTGTTGGACGCGACAATGATGGAACAAGCTGACATCGATCACCGATAATTGAACAACTGCCTGCTTCATCAAAGGGGGAAAATAGTGTGGAAGAGTTTGTTGAGTACAAATGGGTACAACCGTGATCAACGCTCGTGTCCCCAAATATTTTGTAATCCACCGCTCCCTACCCTCCCCCCCCACACACACACGAAGGAATGAAAAGCCGCGGAGTAAAGATGCATTAAAACTTTCCACACAGATTTACAACTTTGAAATAGGCGCGCCTCTCTTATGTTTTCTCCAAAGCCACTTTAAATGAACCGAGCATGAAAGGAGCATTAAATCTGCGTTGATTTAAAAACAAAAATTCTCCTCTTCACTAAAGAAAAGAATGCACCGGACTTTCCTTGCTGATACAGCTTCAAAGCTGCAGCTTCCCCGAACTGTTCTTTTGATTCACTGAGACGCGGTGTTCTTGCCAACAGTTGCATACTTTCTAAAATGTTTCTTCGTTGTTGAGAATCGCACTAAATCTGAAATATATCCGCTACTCTAGTCTTATCAAATTAATTTTTTTTACAACGTGAAAATAATAATAGTTGTTTGGTTTATATTTTTTCACGATTTTTGTAGTTAGCTAAAAGCTAATGATTTAAAAGTTTGTTATTCACGTTCCTCGAAAAGATTTTTTAAATTAATTTTTATACAGTCACAACATCGCAACTGTTAAAGACCTCACTGTCCGTAAATAATGAAAGATCCAGCATAGTCGACAAAGGATTTACTTTGACACTCGATTGTTGTGGTGGGAGATGGAACTTGCAGCAAGTACCCTTAATTGATTATTGTGGTGGGAGATCAAACTTTAAGTGATCAGCCTTGACACTCGACTGTTAAAAAAGGAATATTCACGTACTGTAATTCTGACATTTAAACAAAAAGTGTCCTTAATATTCATAGATTTTTGTCTGCTTTTCACATAGCAAGATATGAAAATATTTATATTAGGGACAGCACGTAACACGGTCGATTGTTTTTTTTTTTAAAAAAAATGACAGTCTTAAACTACCTGAGGCCATTAATTCTGTCACTGCGGGATGATTGTTCCTCTTTCAAAAAACTTTCCACTACCAATTTCGTTGGTTGCTTAAGATCAGCTATGTTGTTTTTGGCAGACGCGCCTTCGGCCACCGTTGTGATTGTTCTAGGAAAAAGGCGTGGTGTGTGGCAGTGGTGGTGCGTGTGAATGACCTGGAAATCTGGATAAACTAGCTCGGTCGGATGCCTTTGTGGCTCAAGACATGAAAGTCTATTTTTCCCCTTCTGTTATGCTTTGAAGATTTCCCCTAAACAAATTGTGTGCGCAGTAAATTTTTGTCCAATTTTTGGCTGTTAGGACACCAACCCGTCTCTCTCTCTCTCTCTGTCTACCTTAAGGATAGCAAAGCCTCGTTTTCAGCCCTTCTAATGAACATGCATTGGACTCCTCGGCAGAAGAAACTGCAAGGTAAGTTTTGATAAAGGTAGACAACATATTTTCCCTTACAATTAGCATCAAGTACAGCAGTCAGCACCTTCAGTAATGCTGCTTCCTTTTTAAACAAAGAGCCATATTTTCTAGTTCTTGGCAATGCTACAGGCTATACAAGCAAGAAAAAAGAAGGGAGGTTGTTATCAAGAAGACATACCTGTTAAAACTTTCCAGTCATAAGTTAGATTTGCCCAATTTTTTTTAAACAATGAAAAGAAGATTAACAGGGAAAGAGCCTCGCATATCAAGCGAAGACTAGCGAGGGTGAGTTTCTGAAGAGACGCCTGCCAGCGACAACACAGCTAACTGTGGTTTTGCCTGCACCACTGTTAGGTCAGGCTGAACGAAAACAGAGGTCAAGAACATGACACCAAGATTACACAGCCGTATCCCATAGCTTCTCTTCTCAGCGAGACAGTAGCAAAACATGTGCATCTGCGCAAAATACTTCTTCAAGGTTTGAAAACTAAATTCGCCTCCAGGCCTCATCCACCCCTTGTGTTTTCAGCGGACAGCTGCACTAGTTCCTTAAATCACAGGTGTCATTGAAGTCATATTGTGTGAGAGGGGTGGGGTGGAGGGGCTTAGCAGAAACGAAACTCTGAGTCTGTACGTCACGTCACCAACTCGCCTGAGCTGCAGGACGTAGTACAGAGATGCCGTCATCATGTCGGTGGGAGGCGCGAAGCAGATGGCGCTACAGTGAGGAGTGGGTGTCAGGGTCGATGGTGTTCTTAAATGATCACGTGATCCACTTACTACAGGAAGGGAGAAGAAGAAGCGCCTGTGAGTCCCAGACCTCGTGAGGCGTTGGCCACTGCGCGTAGACTGCAAGATCAGACGCTCTCGTCTACTCTGGACAATTTCATTTCAGTCCATCCACTACCAGGAGTGGTGCAGCGTGGATGTTAAGCAGGTGTTTGTGTTTGACGTTGCTGGAAGAAATTCCTCTTTTATTACCTTTAAAAAAAAGTTGTTCTTTGCGTAGATAGCGGACGCGGAAAACAACGATGACGACGACGATGATTAGAATCGGGAAGATGGTGATGGAGATGACAATAGAGAAGTTCGAAATGGCATTAAAAATCTTGGGAGGTACACTGACAGGCAGAATGACACAGAGAAAGTAAAAGTGCTATTAAGACGGTTATGCAGAGAAAAATGTTTTTAAATAATTAAAAATTCCTCATTGTGATAAGGTCGCCCACTTGACGAGGTTCAGCACGAGGTACGTCACCATTGAGGGAGTACTTCTGGCAATGTACAGCTTCAAACATTCCTTGAATCTTCACAGATGCATGTCTGCTGCGGAAAGTTTAATTAAAGAAATATCGCACAGCCTGCAAATAAATAAATAATCAAAAAAAGAAGAACTAAAGCTACCAACATGCTTGGAGACGAACTAAAGCTACCCAGATCTCTGGTTAGATCAATCTTAGAACATGGTTAGTCTTTGCCCCTATCGGCGACAGCCAAGTTCTTTCCTTCCTGATGTATGGAGGTGAGAAATCGATCGTCTGCAGAAGACACCACCAGAACGTGCATCCACTCGTGGTCAGTCGTTCAGTCCCCAAATCCCCTGCTCCCACCGGCAGGACAGGATCCCTAATTTTCGAGGTGTTCTTTACCCTGCCAGGTCTGGAAGTGAGAGAAGAATGAAAACGGAGGCGCGATGCACTGTCGTGTCTTGAGAACTGAACGTACTGACTGAGAACAGCAGCGTTGCACCCTGTCATGTCTTGAGAACTGAACGTACTGACTGGGAAAAGTAGCGTTGCACCCTGTCATGTCTGTCATGTCTTGAGAACTGAACATGATCTTTGTCGTGTGGAAGTGTGTTACGCTGGTGCCACACTGTTGGACCAAGTCGAGTGAGAACAGCAGTAATTAAATTATTAAACAATTAAGTGTAGCTGTCTGCAGCAAGCATGCATTAAACTTTCTGTATAAATATGAACATGTCACAGACTCGTTCAGGAAGCGACGTAGAAGTGGTGAGGTGTGATGTATCTCGATTAAACTTAGAAGACATCTTTACTTGGCGGCAATGCTCTCGGTGTCCGAAAGGGTCTATTGAAAACAGAGGGTCCAAAAATTGATCCAATCAGCTGATTTGCAATCCTTGCTTTTACTTTGTTGCGTGGTTGGAAAGCAGCGTTGTCATCCAGTGTGAGTTATTTTTGTTGGTTTGGGTTGGGGAGAATAAATTTTACGACCCAAGGCTGGCTTGCATGAGCGTTTGAAGCTGGTCTTCTGGTCATAAGAGCGGGCGTAAGTCCCGTTTGCCCTGTGTATTTTACGTCCACCTTTATGTATGAACAGGAGACAAGAATGCTCATGCAAGCCACACCGCGGACGCATGTCCGTACTGTGACAGCAATCAATGTACGACCATCGAAGGAGTCCTAATGATCGAGGTATTCTTTGCGTCACCAGTACTGTCAAACGTTTCAAAAGAACGCCCTGCCTGCTCGGGCATTTTCCCCTCCATCAGACGATAAGCACGTACAAATACGTGTACGTAATGCGAAGAGCGATAAGCCACCGGCACTAACTGGCCGCGGTTTCTGTCGATGTGGAGAGACATCCGATCTCGCGCCTAATGGACCGATTCTCACACGGTTGATGTCCGGCGGCTTGGATCACGTGACCTGTTGATTTCATCGGTTATTCAGAATCTTACCATTTAAGCTGGCAAAAGTAGAATGCAGTCGTGCGTGAATGGCCGTTCTGATGCTCTGCTGGGAATGACTCGGAGATCCGTCGAAGTTTTCCAAGGGGACCGTACCCCATCACGTCGCTGGCTATACTTCAGAGGTGAAGCGGATTTTTCATCACGGACGGACGAACACGGCTAGGAGGGACTGTGTGCTAGGTGGCGGCTGTTAGGGAGGGCGCGGGTGGGTTGGTGGCTGGGGGGGGGGACATGAATGGGCTCTTTTCATGCCCAGGCCAGCGCAGTTGACTAAACAGGTCGCCGGTCCAGAATCGATATGGCGGCAAGGGGCAAGCATTCCTCATCAACATCGCATTGCCATCTGAGGAGATTCCAGCCCATGAGACAAATTAGATTCCAGCTTTTGCCCTCACAAATGTCGCACTTTGCCACAGCCTGTTGTCGAATCTCCGAACGTCAAGATGCACAGACCTGGGCTGACCAGCTTCTGTCTACCCATTCCTTCTACCCTCTTGTCCGCTTTCCCCACTCCTTTTTACCTCTCCCGCTAGCTAACTACCCCCATCTTGTTTTCTCCTACCCCTTTCCCTAGGACTTGCTGCCTGATTCCCTCTCCGCTCTAGTTCTTTATTCGTTCTTCCACTTTTCCTGTTCTCGCCATCACAGGTAGGCAAAAACCATTGGCGTTCGGTTGAGCCCACATACTGACACGCTAGCGCAGAGCGCGTCATGCATTTCGCGCACGCAATGGTACACACCTGATAGGGAAAAAAACCCACGCGCCACGTTCTCTTTTATCTTCGTCACTGTCATCAACGATAACGTTTTCATCTTCACTGGTCGTTTTTCTTTTTCTGAAACCCCACGCGAGCAAGTTTGTGTCACGGACAGAAACTCTGTTGATTAGAGGGGAAAAAGAATGTTCTAAAAATTTAAATCAAGAAAGGGATTCTGCACATTTTAGTGTGCGTGTTTTGCATCAGTGTGCATCCAAATTCTTGAACAGAACATGCACAGGAATGCGATCAGAGCGAGAGAGAGAGAGAGAGAGATCCACGCCCGCACGCACTCAATCGCACGTACTTGAAAAATTATGCACCAGTCACGAGTCCACAACGGAAATACCTCTGTGTATTCAATGTCTGTCCCTGCTGACCGCGCGAAAGTGCAGAAACAATTTCGAAGCAATAAACGAAGACATTGCACCACGCTGTCGCTTTGCATGTTCTTAGCGAGGCTTATCTACTCCAGCCTAAATACCTCAATAAAATCCGACGTTGCAATTATGAACAATCCTAATGCTGAAGTCCCGCAAATGACTTTCGCGGGATGCAGGAAAGACAACCCTGGGTATGGACGGAAGTGGCCTGCATTGCAAATGTGGCAACAAGACACCGACTCTTTTACATTTCTCATCTTTTCCCATAATTCCCACTCATGATCCACGCACAGTAAGCACAGACTGCGGCTTACCATAAGCTTCAACGTGCAGCATTTCTCACGTCGCTTATTAGCAGCCGTCTGCCGTCTACCTTAACGTCTGGCGACGTGAATGTCTAAAGCTGGTCTCACACTGTGCGACGAATTCTAACAGTACTGTGGTAGAGAGCTGCTCTAGCTGCCAGCAACAATAGTTACATCTTTTGGACAAGACGTTTTCTCCGGCGCTGCAGACAGCTGGATAAGTGCTTTTTTCAGTTTTAGTCTGTTTAGTCTAATCGTGTGAGACAGACAAGTGTTTCCGCATTCTCTCATGTCTGAGAAGTTGCCAGTGTGGAAAGTGAGATATGATGAGAGAGGAAAGTGCAGACGGACGACTTTATGGAAATTGTTCTGCTGGTCGCTTGCAATTTTGGCTGCTTGGTTAGCTGGTAGTGGAGTGGCGCGTAGGCAATAGCATAAGAACGCACGATCGAGTAACAATCCAGTTACCCTTAACGAATTGCTTCACTCAGTGGTAAGAGCTGCTAGCACACTGGCTACTGGACAGCAGTGCCTGAAACATCAGTTTGTATAGATTTGTCTCTAAATAATTCCTCTCACCCCAGAAAGTTTTCATTCTACAATGTGACTGTATGTACGGAAAACAACGTAAAAAAATCGCGTTGTTACCTGCTCAAGCAGGTCTGGCATCAACACAATTTTCATTTACTTTACTTTACTCCTTGTTCCTAAACTTGCCACCTACAGCAGCATTTTGTGTTTCATGGATACACCACACAGTGACCCGTAACGAATCAGTAACACATTTTTCCTCCCATACAGAAGGCCGTGGGTTCGTATCCTGTATCCAACAAACGTACATTTTATAGGACTGGTCATCGGGGTGTTTTCTCAGCGGACCATGGTTTTCTCCGTCTTCATCTCCCCCCCCCAACGCCCGCCTACCTCCATCACCTCGATTCATCTCCGCCCCTCCCCCCCCCCATCATGAGATAACCGTCGTTGCTGAGCTGACGTTATACAGTAAACAACTAACCGGCCCAACAAGTTGTGGACACACCGAAATGTACTTAGGGAAAAATAGGCCTCCAGTCATTCGAATCCCTTTTATTACATCTAAAACATCCAAGTGAAGATTAGCCTACTCTGAAGTTTGGAGCACACCCACATCCTGCTGAGAACGACCCCGACTCACCACAGAAACCAGAATGTTTGGGTATCAGCTCTGAACCTTTTTTTCCCCCCAGCAAAATAGCTGCCATCATTTCCACCAGGCTTCCAGTAGGGGCTACCAGTTCCCGATGCTAAGGAAGTGTTCTAATTCTAGTCCAACGTTTTCAAACATCAGTGAAACTGTCCGTTGACTTCTTTCTGTATCCATGAAAGAGTGATCATATTTCTTCGAAAATATGATGACTATTTATGGATCCACTTTGGTTTTTGCCGAGGCTAAAAATTTAGATGCGTCTAAAAGCAGTCTTTTTTTTTAAAAGAGACGAACTGTTGGGTTTTTTTTGGTGGTGGGGGGGGGGAGTCTGTAAAGTTGCATCTTGACTACAGGGAAGTTGTCGTTACTGTTTCTTGATCTTCTGGAACAAATAAATCTGGATGTCTGCCAAGTACTAATTCTGACAACCGTCCGAGTCG
>SMGT01007522.1:3956-31897 GCA_004794575.1 Lanistes nyassanus
CAATGGTTACGGCTTATAACATCTTTTATATGTTCAGTACACATAATTGTGTCACAGGTTAGCAGCGCCTATATATATATATATATGTTATATGCAATGAACAGTACTTAACTAAACCTGTTTGAAGGATCTAATATATAAAGCAGAATGTGTGTATGTGTGTTATACAAATCTTCACAATCCCTGTGCATGAAAGCTACTCCTGTCAGCCTTTCTTGATCTATATGATTTCAAATGATGTAAAATGATCCATAAACTGACGTCTGCATGGTTATAAATAAATGCTGCAAAACCATTGCTGGTGCTGCTATTGGAGGCAGCAGGAGCCGAGACACCAGCAGGTGGTGCTGGCTGTGAATGGACGGCATGTCGATAACGCTGTGTCTTGACAGACTCACAGACTTGTTCACCACATTAGGAATGTTGTGATGGTCAACGTCTTTGATTTCAGTTTTATTCTGTAGTACATTTGCTTTGGTTTATAAAAGGCTCCAAGGAGGATTGCGTGCATTTCATCTTGTCCTTATCTACGACAGCATGGCAAGACGGAAATTAAAAGGATAGTATTTCTGGCTACCGGACGTTGGTAACAAACGTAGGGGAAAGTTAGTAGACCTGGCAGAGTCCGGTAATACGGAACACCTTTGTTTTATATCCAAGCTAGTGAATTGATGAGAAAAACTGGCGGCAAAGGCTGTATTGAAGAAATGGTAAGCATTTCATTTTGTCGTCTTGGGGATTTTAAGTTCCCAAGTCCTGTTGCTCTTTAAGTTCACACTAAAGAGAATTTTTAGTGAAAAGCTACTATTTAAGCGTTGGAGAAGAGACAAGAGGGAAGGGGGGTGTCTGGGAATCTCAAGCATCACACTCTCACTCCCATCTTCTCATTCCTCAGCTTGCTAAACTCCACTTCCCCCACATAACTGCACTACCAGCAGGAAAACAGCTAGTTAATAGTCATACCAAGAAAAGCAAGATGTTTGTGGTTTTGACTTGTCTGCCCTCCCCCTGGCTTTCACAAGACCAACGGATACAACTAATGTATAAAAATCAAAGAGATTATAAAATTCATGTCAGTTTACAGCATGTGCTTACAAATAACGATTCAGCCTTAATCAGGACTTCGATGGTAAAGCAGATCAGTCATTTGTCAAATGGTGGCTACACCCACACTGTCAACTCGTCGACACCACCTCACTTGCAAACACTCGCCGACTCACAGATACGTCTGACCTGCAGCCCATGACTGATGTGCTTAGGAGATGTAATCCTCCAGAACAATGTACCATAAAGTCTGCCAACTATTGGCAACCGCATGATCGTTTCTGGAGAATCAATCTTGGTGCTGCAGTCGTCCGGGTTGTGGCATCTTTGATGGTGTAAGCACACCTGGATCTGTAGTTTATGCCCACCAAACTCCAGAAGAGTTGCTTTGACCAACCTGCTTTCCCTTGCTCGCAAATGACAGGCAAAAATGCCAGAATTCCAGACATATCCATGTCTGCCTTTGATTGAAAGCTGGGTGCTCAAGCAGAACACTTATTGTTGTCAGACACCAAGCCCTTTCTGGCAGGCTGGTAAGGCAATATTTCTCTCCCTAGTCCATTGTTATCCTTTGAGACGGCTCTGTAGCATCTTTCCCCCAGTGCCTGGTAACTCACAAGGGAGCGAGGTGTAAATCATTGCAAATCACAGTTTTTGAATGCTGGTTTGCGGCAAGTGGTGTGTGCTTCATTCTTCCAGACAGCAAGAACTACAGTGCAACCAAAACAAGGACAAGCTCTAGTGGGGGCAATCCCACTCCCAATCCGCCACTGCCTCAGTGTTATTTGTCACTTGTTTTGTATATTTTGTTTACTGATAGTTGCAGAAGCGAGGGTATCAGTCAAATTTTCACGTGCTGATGCTGTCCTGGGGGATGGAGAGGGGAGTGGGGAATAGTCAGGGCCATTCACTTTCAGGTTTTGTTGAGAGGCGGGAGGATAATTTCTTAGAGTTAAAATGTGTCTGAAACTAAAGAGATGGGTGTAGATTTCAGGAAGATGAATAGTGATTTTGGTACTCATATAATTCACAGTTCATATTTATAATTCATAGTGAACCTATGGAAGTCATGGAAACATGCAAGTACTTAGACACTGTTGTTGACTATCAGTTCAAATGAGATGCGAACACAAAACAGATTGTAAACCATGGTCAGCAGAGAGCTATGTCCTCCATAAACTTAACAGTTTTTCTATCAATCATGTTATTTTGTGGCATAACAAATCTTTTGAGAGTCCGCTGCCTTTTTTTTTGGTTTTGCAGTCTGTGTTTACAAGAACAGCCAAAACAGTCTTGTTAATACACATTCCAAGATTATTGATTTGAAACAATAGGAGTTTCGTCTACTTTGTGTGATCACCAGGTTGTTAGAAAAGCAGCGTGCATTCTAAATATTCTGGGTCATATTTTGGTAGACGAAATAGTACTCTGCAGTCTGTGCCGTGCCTGTCGGCAGTCCGGTGCAGGCTGTGCCGTGCCTGTCGGCAGTCTGGTGCAGGCTGCGCCATCCCCATCTGTAAGAGCAACAGGCGCTTGAAATCCTTGCCGTCTGCAGTTCAGTTGTTTAGCAGATTCAGCATTGATGTTGAACAATGACGTCACATGTATGCATGTGCATGTGTGTATGTGAGTGGTGCATAGTTGGATATTATGTCAAGCCTTTACCTTGAGAGTTACTCCCATGTGGATAAATATCGCAGGATGAGAGTTACTCCCATGTGGATAAATATCGCAGGATGAGAGTTACTCCCATGTGGATAAATATCGCAGGATGAGAGTTACTCCCATGTGGATTAATATCGCAGGATGACAGTTACTCCCATGTGGATTAATATCGCAGGATGAGAGTTACTCCCATGTGGATTAATATCGCAGGATGAGAGTTACTCCCATGTGGATTAATATCGCAGGATGAGAGTTACTCCCATGTGGATAAATATCGCAGGATGCTTTGATACACTTCAGGTGGAGCCTCATGTTGAGCGGGATCCCAGTCGCCTCCTGCAACCAACAGCAGGCTGGGAGGCTCGTACCACAACCAGAGAACATGGAAGTGGCGGGAGGGTGCTTCATATGCCACATCGGTCAGTATTCCCAGTTTTCTGTTCTCTCAGTGTTCCCAGTGCTTAAAGTATTCTCAGTGTTCCTAGTGTTTGTTCCCCGTTCTTTCAGTGTCCTCAGTGTTCCCACTGTTTCCAGGTTCCTACTGTTTTCAGTGTTCCCAGTGCTGTGTTCTCAGTCTTCCCAGGGTTCTGAAGGATGCCAGCATTGCTAGAGTTCCCAGTGTTCCCACCTCCACTGCCTGCCCCCACTCCCCTGAATTAACATGGCATGACAGAACACAATTTTCCACATATTGGGTGACGCACCATTCGCAAGACTGACAGCTAGTGAACACAAAGGATTGCCGCTGCTCAGTAGACTGACAGCTAGTGAACACAAAGGGTTGCCACTGCTCAGTAGACTGACAGCTAGTGAACACAGTGATGGCATACTTCACTGATAATAATAATAATAAATGTAGATTTCTAACCAGCGAGAACGCATTTCATGCACACTTCACGCGGACGAGGCACACACTCTAATGAAAACAACGACCACACACAGGTATGTCTTAGGATCATATAGTGCATTCTGTGGTATGTCTTAGGATCATATAGTGCATTCTGTGGTATGTCCTAGGATCATATAGTGCATTCTGTGTATGTCCTAGGATCATACAGTGCATTCTGTAGTATGTCCTAGGATCATATAGTGCATTCTGTGGTATGTCT
Organism: Lanistes nyassanus; assembly: GCA_004794575.1. Taxonomy (NCBI): domain Eukaryota; kingdom Metazoa; phylum Mollusca; class Gastropoda; order Architaenioglossa; family Ampullariidae; genus Lanistes; species Lanistes nyassanus. The sequence goes on from SMGT01007522.1 coordinate 7,775, forward strand.
TAGGATCATATAGTGCATTCTGTGGCATGTCCTAGGATCATACAGTGCATTCTGTGGTATGTCTTAGGATCATATAGTGCATTCTGTGGTATGTCCTAGGATCATACAGTGCATTCTGTGGCATGTCCTAGGATCATACAGTGCATTCTGTGGTATGTCCTAGGATCATATAGTGCATTCTGTGGCATGTCCTAGGATCATACAGTGCATTCTGTGGTATGTCCTAGGATCATATAGTGCATTCTGTGGTATGTCCTAGGATCATATAGTGCATTCTGTGGCATGTCCTAGGATCATATAGTGCATTCTGTGGTATGTCCTAGGATCATATAGTGCATTCTGTGGTATGTCTTAGGATCATACAGTGCATTCTGTGGTATGCCCTAGGATCATACAGTGCATTCTGTGGTATGTCTTAGGATCATACAGTGCATTCTGTGGTATGTCTTAGGATCATACAGTGCATTCTGTGGTATGTCTTAGGATCATACAGTGCATTCTGTGGTATGTCCTAGGATCATATAGTGCATTCTGTGGTATGTCCTAGGATCATATAGTGCATTCTATGGTATGTCTTAGGATCATATAGTGCATTCTGTGGCATGTCCTAGGATCATATAGTGCATTCTGTGGTATGTCTTAGGATCATATAGTGCATTCTGTGGCATGTCCTAGGATCATATAGTGCATTCTGTGGTATGTCCTAGGATCATAAGTGCATTCTGTGGTGTGTCTTAGGATCATATAGTGCATTCTGTGGTGTGTCTTAGGATCATACAGTGCATTCTCTGGTTTGTCGGGATGCTTCACTGGTTTCCAGTACAGTTCCACATTTAGTACAAGAAAGCTGTGCTTGCATATCGGCCCTTCATTTATTTACTGCTGCTGTATCTGTTAGCTTTCCTACATACTGTCCTTCTAGAAAACTCAGTCCTCCTCTGAAAAACTTCTTACAGTCATGAAAAATACAAGGGAAGTTTTTCTGTACGTTTTTACCATGGGAGATAACACCCTGTGGGATGGGAGCACACGTGGGTAGTACATGTGGTAAATGCCATCTGGGTAATATCAGAATAAGTTTACTGGTAACAGCATTATCTTTAAACAAAATCTGAACAACATTGGACACCTAAAAAATATAAACATCTGCTACATTTTAACTCCTCGACCCCTAGGGCTTGGCTAACTTGCGACGACCTAAATAACATGCGAGTCCGCGGTGTTGGCAGACTTACGACGAATTTAAAAATTTGCAGCGACACATTTAACGGTATAAGGGAAGTAAACTTTGTATCATTGTAAAGCTCTATCATCGGTTGTTTCCCCTGCACTGTCTAAATGAGTTTCGGAAACAGTTTCGGCTTGCCAGACGAGGTTTAGTTTAGCCGCTGGCCAGTTTACTTCCGTGTTTCATTTCTTGTGTGTGCAAAGAGTGACTGTATTCGGCACCAAATAGTAAGCAGTATTTAATATTTTTAACTAAAAGTATTGTTTCCATTGTGATGCCGAAGAATAAATCTTTCTAAATATGTAAAATATATTACTGTGAGTGTGGTATTTTTTAAGCGGTATTTTTTTTTTAACTTGTAAATCTATGCGGCCTTTGGGGTTGCTAGCCCTGCGGGGTCAAAGAGTTAAGCCATAAATACCAATAAGAAACCAGAATGTCTGGCATGTCCTGAACCACCAACAGCAGTCCACACAGTCTACTTGTCTGTTCTGTTTTCAGGGCCATCCCCAACTGGCGCAAACAGTAATGCTTTCAAGATGTGGATGAAGGTTTCAGTCTGTTTGGAATAAGAGTAATTTTTTAATATGCCATTGTGTGGAAGTACATGTACCAGACTTAAACAATTACAAGCCTGGGTGGTCACGGGTGTGTCATTGTGAACTTGGTTTTTATTGTGTTCGAACCATTCAATTTTCTTCCGACTTGTTGGCAAGAGGACATACAGTCAGCAAGGAAGGTCAGAGTTGGCGACAGCATGTGGACGCATCCACAAATGAGTGAGACCTGGGCAGAGGGGAGGGTGGGTTGGTAGGAAAACGCCACTGGTCAATTGATGGACAGATGCAAAAGTGATGCCAGGGAGGTGTAAATGTGACTGGAGAGAACAACAAAATCTGACCAAGATTCTGCTGTGAGTTTAACAACTGTCATGTGTTTGCAAGTATGGTGATGTGTGATGGGAGCAATTGATTCGGTGTACATATTACAACAAATCTTCGGCACTCTCTCTCTCTCTCAGGATGTACTATCAATGCATCATACACATTCTTTTTTTTTCTTTTCCAGCATGTTTGTCACACTATCATTCCAGCAGAAAAAAACTACCAAAACAAAACCATTCGGAAGAATGACACTTGATAACAACAAAGAACACTTAGCTAAGCGAGACTTAGACAAGACGTCCATGTTTGGGGGCACAGTGCCTTCTTCAGGACGGCACAAACAGAACATCAAGCAAAATGGTTCACTTAACTGACGGAGACACTGGTCCACCGCGGTCGCTGGACAGGAAAAAAGTGCGGGTAAAGGGGACAGTGTGTGGGAAGCAGCGCATGCTGTACCACCAGTCGGTGGCGAGAAGGCCTACAGCCAACAGAGAGACACTTCCCAACTTGCTACACACACCAGAGCAAGCTGCACTTCTCACATAAACTACACCTTCACACCTTGTCAGGTGACATAAGACTAGAACAATCTCAGAGTGGGTAGGTGAGGGCCCTTTCAGCAGCTTGACAAAAGTTTACTGCTTGAATGGGCCACACTCCAACCTTCTGCTTGGCTGAGGGGACTGAGTGTAACATCAACAGGACATGCACAGACGTGCATGTGCATGCATGCACACAAATACAGATCCTTGTTTCTTAAAAACAAACCAGGTATTGTTTGAATCCAGTTGCATGCTGAGAAAATTAGCTGTGGTGTCAACCGTAGCTGTCACCATCTCAGTGTGGACACACCAAAACAAAAATGTATCACTCCATTAGGCCAGATGCTTTGAAGCTCAACTAACTAAAGCAAGGAACAGAAGGCAGTGTTGGGGGCTGAGGTTTTGAACCTGGCAGAGGTGTTGGAAACAAGCAAACAGCAACAACAACAAAAAACAAGAAAGATGAAGTACACGTACATGCAAGCGTGACCCAGAAACAAGTTGGACCCGACTAAGCAGGCAGGCAGGACGCTGAGAAATTCAGGGAAAAGGGAAATTATGATGTTGGGAATGTGCTTAGTGCTCTAGGGTAACTAAGGCGTTTCAGTTCATGGTAGGCACCACAAATTCTGGATGGAAGAGATCTGGAAATTAACTTATTTCATATTTTGTGGGCATCAAAAGAGATTCTCAACACTCATGGCCAGGTAGGTAGGACTTGCCAAACACAAACCTTTCTATGCCAAAACAGACTGCAGTATTCTCAGCCAAAACCTAGTTATTTTTACAAATCTGCTGTAATCTACTTGACAGTGGCATGGTTGGTAGGGGGTTTCACTTAACATCCCACTGCAAACTATACGCATGTCACGACAGTGTCGCTTAGACAAAGTTTACGTGGTGCCACGTGGGGGACTGCTGTCACAACACAGTTTTCAGTCCCACCCAGTCACATGATACTGACACCGGGCCAACCAGTCCTAGTACTGTTCCCTGTAGACCCAGACATCTGGCAGGGCAGCTACTAGATTGACGAGTTTTAAGTCTTAGGTCTGACTCGGCTGGAGTATGAACCACCAACCTCCTCCTGCCTTGGAAGCAGACGCCTTAACCATTGGACCACCGAGGCGCTCTAAGGAGGGAAGAGAACTAAAGAGACCTTTCATGCTCTTCCACATACGATTTCCTGCTGTGGTGATGGTATTAACATCAGTTGAGATGCTGTCAATTTTATTTTCACCATTGTAGACAGGCCATTACAGCCTGCACATCGAACTCGAAGTTCAGGAGGGCCTTTGAGTGGAATTCATCCAAACGCAGTTTGCCGACGCTGACGTGTTCACCTTTTGTCTTTGATTTCCCTGGGACATCCAAAAAGAAAAACAGAATTACAATGTTTTAATTATGCTACATCGTTATCAGGCTGAAGTGACAGCAGGCATAATCTTTGTTGCCTCTTCACTTACAGCTTGCACACTCCCAAAGTAGTGGAAACTGCTAATACTCCAACTTTTCCAATTTTTGAAAATACAATTAATGAACCACAAAAAACCCTCAAACATATAATAACAAAGAAATTTCATCTGTATGCCATACAACACATATGGCACACTCACCTAACCTGACTCTACATAAGAGTAAAATTTTGATTAAAATATTTTTTTTGACAATTTTGAGATAATAGCATATGTTTACAGTTCAGCCTCTAATTTATCCATCCTGTGTTATTGCATAAAACAGTCTATAAAATACAAATTTCTTGTTCTAAATTTGTGTTTCCTTAGCAATACTTACCATGACCCAAAGTGCTAAATTCTCAATTGGTGATCCCTAACCACACCTACCAAAAAAATATACCCACCAAGACAACCCTGGTAAGGCCCCTCCGTGCATGTGCACCCCATGCGCCACCCATGCACACAGCTGACTAGGTTACCCCGACTTTCTCAAGCCAGAGAACCAGCCAGTGGGTTGGAGGGTGGGGTTATGATAGGTCATGGTAATTACTGCTAAAGAAACACAAATTTAGAACAAGAAATTTGCACTTAGTACTTGTCAATACTGTACCATGACCAAAAGTGCTGAGTAGCACAAAAAGGTGGTGGCTGAGAAGAAAAACTTACGGTTAAGAGGATGGCGCCAACCAGAGGTGTTGGGTGACTACTGCCACAGCCACACCAAAAAGGCCATCGTCACGGCGACAGGAGAGATCCCTGAGATAAAACTGTATGAAGGGATCTTCCGAATGCCAGTAGGCAGCCCGCAGGACTTCTGGGAAGCTAGCGAGGCACCCCACGCCCTCGTGTGAGTGCAGCAGCCAAGGGCAGTGAGGGTCCTGTCTCCCACCTTGTTGTAGCATACCCATGCCACACAACAGCTGTGACCCAGGTTGTGATGCTAGCCTTTGAGATCTCAGAGGAATAGGCGTTGCTGGGTGGAGACAGATAAGGGGTGCATATGACCTCTGACCTCTGTACTCACGCCTTGGCCGGACAGTTGACTAGGTCAGGTTTGGACGGAGCCAGAATCGTGGACAAAGACAGGAGCCCAGAGAGGCTGGAACCCAACAAGGAACCCAAGCCTGGGAGAAAGCGTTACCATGGCTCACTTCAGTAACGAGGCACGCATTGCCGTGCAACATGACACTTAATACGCAGTACTACGCACGCACGCACGCACGCACGCACGCGAGAAGATCCCATGAAAGCCATCGTCATCGATAGTCTAGAGAAAACGTCTGCTTCCGCGATCACTACCGCTGATAAAGAGTGGCGAGGACTGCCACCCTGAACACCCACACAGCTGAGACAGGTAGACCGAGTCTGCCAAGAATGAAAGGTGGTTGGCAAGGTCCAGCCCCTGGGACTGACACCACTTGACCCAACGTCTCCAGTGAGCGTTGTACACCTTGTTTGTGGAACTGCAGCAGGCAGAAGCCAGGAACCATAAGGTGCAGATGGAACCACTGCGACGAACTGCACTATGGGCTACAAGTGCCATGTGTGCAAATAGAGAAAATGGGGGTTGGCGTGAGGGATGCCAGACTGCAGCTGGAGGAGGGTTCCGACGGGAGCTCAGCGGGGGTCTACTCTGCTCTGCCACAGAACATCCGGAAACCATGCCTGCACTGGCGGGGACAGTCGAACTCCACCTTCAGCAACATGTGGGGAAGGAGGGGCAAGGGGGGAAAGGAGTAGGCCTCCAACCCCGCCCATGACTGCGAACGCATCCACTGCCAAGCTTCCGGGAAAACAGACTGGGAGCTGCTTGCTGAACCTGGTGCCAAACAGGGCCACCAGGAGCCTAAACCAGGCCCGCCACACTGGGTCCAGAACAGAATGAGCAAGGATCCACACTTTCTGGAGAACGCAGGAGGTCCACAAGAACACTGACCATGCCAGCCACGTTGAGCAGACAGGAAGAACCTGTGGTTTTGGGCCCAGAACTACAAACCTTTGTAGCTGGGTGGTGGTTACGTACACCCAGGCACCCACCCAGCTGGCCCCTGAACTCTTCTAGCTGGCATACCGTGGTTGCATCATGCAGCTGACTGGTCCTTCATTACTCAAGTGTGGGAAACATAAAGGATATCGTGTTTCTTTTGATCCCCCGACCCAAAGATGGGTAGGGAAGGACCAACAAGGTCTCACTATCCGAGGCCCCCTATAAATGCCTATCTGTATGTAGCCGGGTGGTGATTATGTAACCCCCGGGCGCCCAGCCTGTCGACCCCTGAACTCTTCATAGCCGGCATGGCGTGGATAGTAGCATCATGCACCTTACTGGTCGTCTGTTACTCAAGAGTGGGAAACAAAGGGTATCTGTGCAGGGAAGGGCCAAGGACTCACTGTCCGAGGCCACCGTAACCCTTTGACGTAATCTAGGTGCGACCAGGCTTCCCCAGTGAAGGGTAGGGCAACTTAGAGTCATAAGGTGGTCAGGGCCGAGGGTCAGCGGGAGGCGAGGGCAAAAGGTCAGCGACAATGTGCGGGGAGCGTGGGTAACAAGAGCGAGACGCGACCAGTTCAGTCAGAGTTGATTGGAGTAGTGCATTCATTCAGAGTGCGAGCGAGTCAGTCGCTCGTTCTTTAGCTGCTGTGCTCTCACAGTGACGTGAGGGAAAATAAAAGTTTCCATGTAGCTGTGAGGACGTCTTGTGTTGCTGTGTCCAGAGTGGAGGGATGATAGAGCCATTTCCACAATTAAGAAAGTAACAGACCCGCTACCGCACGACCCTGTTACATGTAATTTAGGTGCAGCCAGGTTTTGCCCCAGGGAAGGATGGCACCACATAGAGATTTATGTGTGGTCGGAGTCGCTCTGGAACCAGAGTGGACTGAGAATCTCAGTGGTCAACAGCACAAGTTGCGACTTGGCGAGATGCAGAGAGAATCCTAGGAGACATGCCTGAGACATCACCAGCTGCGCGTGTGAGTGGCACAGGCCTGCATTCGCTGCGAGGATGGCCCAGTCATCCAGGTACACACGAAAGCGAATCCCCCGCTCACGCAGAAGACCACAAACTCCCAAGTCACCATGGTAAACACCCAAGGTGTCAAGAGGAATGGTGCATGGGAATTTACTACAACTTCTGAATGAATGAACTAATCTGTGTTTAACAATGCTGTTCTACTAAACTTGCTACATTATGGCAACACTGGGAAACAGTGAATGGAGATGTCGCCATTTTGTAGTTAAAAGTTTCCATCTGCTTGTCATGGGAATGCTAGAGGGGGTCGTTTCTGTGACAGAGGCCAAACGGCAGTGCTCAGATTTGGTAAATGTGTCTGTCAGACAAAGTGCAGCCACTTCCAGTGCAATGGGCAAACAAGTACTTGGAAGTACACTTCATGCAAGTCCAGAGACGTGACGAAGTTGCGCGAGCGAAGAGTCTCACGGAATGAAACTGGAGTCTCCATCCAGAAGGGGATCTTCCGCAGGAAGCGGCTGAGGGTGGACAGATCTAGCACAGGCCGGAACCCACCAGTTGCTTCCGGAACACCAAATATACCATGCCCTCCAGAAGAAGGCTTTCAAGGCCTCCGAGAGGAAAGCAAGGACTCAAATTGGCGCTCCCAATTGGTGGAAGCTAACACACCTGCTGCCTGCTGGGTGTAAGGCCCGAAAAAGCGGATGGGGTGAGCGGCCCCCACACGCAAGTTAGTGAACCGTCCGAGGGATGTCTGACGTGGCCTGGAGGAAGGTAACCCCCTTAGCCAGCACTGATGAGACCATCGCATGCATGGCACTGCGAGCAGAAACCTGCAATGCACCTGCCAGTGCATGAAAGTAGATTCGCGAGGCAGCAAAGTCTGCATCTGGGCTGCAAGCCATGCAGCCCCCAGTGTAGATAGACTGCTCCAAAGCCAACACAGCAGAGTCCATCACACTGGTCATGTCCATCACATCCCAGAGAGCCATCTCTAAATGGTCAACCTGGGACCACCGGAAACTCAGGGAGGAAGGGGGCCAAGCATTTTCCAGAAGCAAACCCAGGTCTTCCTGTGAGACTGGAAGAGGCTCGGGTAGAAGGGATTCACGGGTCAGCCCCAAAGTGCTGGAGCATGGCTTAGGTGGGCACCAGAAGGTCCCTATGGGGGCTGCCTGGGGGGGGGGGGAGGAAAACAATGCTTCCGGTGGTGGATCAGTGACGTGAACAAGGGGTCAGGACCCAAAGTAGTAGTCTGTCCACGCCTCCCTCAGACACCTGCACCATCGGTGACTCAGGCAAGCAGAATGCGGCACCGGAAGGTGGACAGAAAAGCACCAGGACATGTTCTCAGCTACTTCCGGAAGTCCCTGCACCATGCACTGCGCATAGTCTCCTGCAGGAGAGCCACCAGCTCCAGGATGGAGTGGAGAAGCGTCACTGGATTCTCATCCGCTGTCTCGGAGCCGGAGCATCCAAGACACAACCCCCCTCCATCTCATCCGGCATCTCCTCAGGAGAGGAAACGGGAAAGTATGGCATGAAGCCCCCTCCACTGGGGGGAAGCGCATAGGCAAGCACCACCAGCGACAAGTGAGGCAGGCGATCGCTACCCTGACCGGAATGCACCGTGTCAGAGGAGCCTGGCTCGTGGGCATGGGTGGAACTGGAAGGGGGTTGCTGGCATGACACACACCGGGAAGTCAGGGGAACTTCCAGTGGGTGGCCAGAGGGTGGAGGCACATCTGCCCGAAACCCATCAGAGCTGGCAGGAATGTTGGCTGCTTCTCGGTTCGCTAGGAAGCAGAGAAAGACGTGCTCCAATGCCTCCAATCTCAGCTGACAGTCCCTGCAGGGAGTGACTAACAGCTGCTTCGAGAGCAGCGGAAGTGAGATCATCAGACCACGGGAGGACCCGAGCTGCGAGGGATGGTGACCTAGACTGCATGGCAACACAAGGCTTGCCGGGGGGAGGTGAGGGGGGGGTGTGGGAGCATGCGAAGGCAAGTCTGCCCGCATCGGTGTGGGACCATAGGGACGGCCAACCAGAACTGGAAGAACCGGAGCCCACTGCTCCCCAATGAGAGTAGCCACCACGCTGCTCTTGCCTCCACGGCAGGTGGACACCATAGCTGGAGAAGCTGAAGGTCGAGCAGCTAGCACGGAGTGCTGTACACCATCAGGGCCAACCATCTGTACCAGCAGGGAGTGCGAATAAGAAGCAGAGCGCCCAGAAGTCAGTAAAAATGATGCCACCAACCCAGGGGCGAAAAGGCCAGAAGCGGAACCAGCAGCAAGACAACAGCAGTCACAGTGCGCGGTGGCGAAGCACCAACATTGGTGAAAGTGACCGTGGCAGCAAGCGAACGGTGACGACTGCCAGAACGATGCTTGTCTGAAAGATCCCGGCAAGTACTTCCGTCCAAACTGGAAGCAGGAAGAGACGTGGCATGGCTAGGTGTCACAAGCAAAAAACCAAAAAGGCAAAACACCTTGCACAAAACCAGGGGAGTGACCAAGCACTGAGTAGCGGTCCCTCAAACAACAAACAAAGCAAAGCGCGAGTACAGGGGAAAACACCTGGGTAACCACCCACTGACGTGTAACACCCCCCCCCCTTACAAACTAGCCGGCTAAGACAAAAATGCACCATTCTAAGTCAAAACTGTCGAACAAAAGCTCACGTTCCTTGAACAGTTGACAGTGCAGTGAGGAAAAAGTGAGGGACCGCCAAGGCTAACCACGGTGAGTCTAGGCAGGGTAAAGTGTAGACAGCAGCTACAAACATGACCGGCCAGCAGAGCAGCACTTGAGAAAAGGTGACCTGGTCAGTGAGCTGTGTGCATGGGTGGTGCATGGTGTGCGCGTGCACGGAGGGGCCTTACCAGGGTTGCATTGGTAGGTATATTTTTTTAGAAGCTGCATTTAGGGATCACTAATTGAGAATTTAGCACTTTTGGCCATGGCCCAGTATTTTGACAAAAATGGCTAACTATGGTTGCATTTTGTGTGTGCGCGGATATAGATTTTGGCACGACTGAAATAAATGCTGCTTGAAAGCTACCACAAGTGCAGTAATCTATGTATTTCGAAAGATCAATTTTTGAACATCAAAATAATTATACAATTTTACTGAAAAACTGAAATAGTCCGTACTATTTAGTGTTAGAGTCAGTTGCTGTATGCACCTCCTAGACGGTTTTGTTGCATGTAAGAAGCCACGACTTCTCATAGTTCCTATGTATCTTTCAAAAAATGGAGAAAACTGATCAATAAAAACTTAATTCCAATGCAGGCGGAAAGAAAATTTTAAAAGAATAAAATGATTCCTACCTGAAATCCATCTAGTGTGAATTCTGTGTATAAACACCGTGCTGAAAAACATATCCATGTGAATGCAGCAAAGGCGGGTGTGATTGTCTAACTACTAAACAAGATTTGTGTGGTTTTGAGACTACACTTTAGAAGAAGTTGTGTATTGTGTGGTCTAAGGGAAAAAACTCAATAGAAAAGTGATTCCCCTATAAGAAAACAAGTTACACCTCTTGCTGGTGAACCACCTTTTTTTTTTTACAAAAATTTTTTAAAGTTGTAAAACTCTCTCCAAGGCACCATCAGCTGTAGCAAACTTCTCTTGACGTACCGTCTTCAAAGTGTTGGGAATGGGTTAACAAGTTATGCTGCTATCACACACACAGGAGAACCACGGGGATACCCATATTTCCCTGGAGTATCTGGTGAAACTGCTGGAATAAGCCGATGCTGTGAGAATACAGTCTGAACTTTTGAAAACTCATTTTCTGTTTCTTGTTTTGGCTATGGTTGGCTGACTTCAGCAGGCCAAGTCTCTACGGTACAGACTACAGGCAGATTGCTCTCACCAGCTTTAGACTCTTCTTCGTGGGTCTTCTTGTTGCCTGCACCGCGCGCCTGGAACACAGAGCAAGAAAAACCTGTCTGGACTCGTCAAAGCTTTCATGGAGATACAGGGACACTCCACACACATGTATATGCATGCTCTCTCACACACACACACACATGCACACATACACTCTCTCATACTTTCACTCACCAGAATTTGAAACTGTTTTTGTTGCTGCTGTTCAGATCTCTTGGTGCTGGGTTTATCGGGTGCAGTTCGTGCTGCCTGACTTGGTTTTCCTTCTATTTCTCTGGTTGTCAGGGCAACCGCCTGGAGGCCAGGCCTGTTCTGATGGCGTCTCTTGCCATCACGCCCCTCTTGTCCCTTGACTAACCTACTTTCAAGTGTGCTTGTGTCCTGCTCATGCTGAGCTGTTGCCATAGTAATCCATCGCCGAAGACCCCTGTAAATGTAGAGCACACAAAAGTACTGACCTTTTATCAGGATAACAAAATGAGAGCTGGCACACGTGTAACATTATGCATTCCCTACCCTATACTTTCCCCCTCCCTCTCCCTCTAGAACGAAGGAGAGCGCGTCAGCCTAGCTGAGAGAGCAGGGACTTGATAACCCATACGCTGAGCTGGAGGGCACCGGCCGAGGAATGTGATGGTTGACAAAGTACATTAATCTCTGCGAGTCTGCACCTGGAGGAAAGGAGGAGCTAATTCAGCAGAGTGAGCCGGGTAGGAGACCTGTCTCAAGGTAGGAGACCTGTCTGTTAAGCAGAAACTGAGTAGGTGCTCACCAATGATTGGTACGTGGAAGCCACATGACCAAGGACAGGTCTGCAAGAAGGGGTCTGTAGAGATATCAGACCCGGGTGACCAGGGCACCGACCAGGGTGGATTAACGGACTGGATGGGCAGGACTGGACAGGTGGGAATGCAGCCTGCCAGTGGTCATTTGGGCAGATGGATTCTGGAATTTGATGGAAGGAATGTCCCCTTCTAGATATAAACGCTGCCCCGAATGCACACTGAGGAGAGCTACAGCCAGAGCCAGAGAGGGCATCAGAGAAGTGGACCCTGCGGATTTCATGCAATGGTCTTCTGCCTCCATCTAGCTGCCAGAAACCATGTTAGACTGGTGATGCGGGTCTTGTTAAAGCCTCGCTGCAGCACACGACTGTGCCGGTCAGAGACTGTGATGCAGCATGACCAGCTGTATGAGGCCAGACAGGCCAGGGAACTGTGTCACGTGGGTTGACTACTGAGGATCTGATAAACCGGATGAGCCACGAACTGACTTACTTGAAAATCTCAACAAGTAAATAAGCATGCAGAAAAATATAAATCTGTTGTGGAGTAGGTGCAAAGAAACCAAGACTAAATGTTCAAGATGGGCTGCTCTGATGACATGAAGAGAACTGTTATTTTCACCAGACTGTCACGAGGTCGTAAAAATAGGCCACTGCCAGTAGTTCTGATGTTGTGAAAAAATAAACTGTTTTGTAACTAGAATCATTGGCATGTTTTCACAAGTTGCAGCAGTGTGGGAGTGGACATGAGCAAGGACATCACAGACGTGAAGCCCGCATTGTTTGTATAATCAGAAATAGCGGACTTAGAGCGGCAGACAGCACATAAAGTCGAATGCAGTTCTCGCACAGGGAACGGTGCACATGCACTTAGGGGTTAAAACTTCCACAGGCCTGCAGCGCCCAGATGCCGAAGGTGAGATGCAGACAGCATCCTGTCAGCCAAGCACCACTGGATCAGCAACAAGCACTTGGTGACTCAGGCTGTTCAGAGACTAGAGTGGGCACCTGTCAGCAGTACATGAATCGTAGTGGCTTTTAGGTAACCAGACCAGATTCTCATGCTGGAAACAGCGTGTGCAGAACACCTGGCAGGACTGACAGATTCCAGTTCCCTGCTCAGAACAATGACTTCTAAGTCATCAAAGATTAGATGACAGGGACAGGCGACCTTAGCTAGATGGTGTGGTCACCAGATTTTGAAAGGTTGGTGTCAGCAAAGTAGAATTATATTTGCAACAAATGATCGGTAAACGCAAGTAACCTAAACTGGAGCTAAAGCCTGTCAACAGGTTGTGAGTTGGACATCCATCTGATGCTGCCTGTGAGGTAAGACCTGTGAGGGGGTAGATCATGTGACACAGAGGGCGCTGCAGAGAGAGGAATATAGTGGGAAGTACACAGCCAGCCAGCAAATTCTGTTCAGCCTCGGGACTCGAGTGGGACACCTGGAGACTTGGCCAGCGGTCAGTGGTGAACCACCATGATGGAGATGTGGGAGGTGTAATGAAGGATTTGGCCAAAGGGCCGTCTCCCAAACACCTCCCTTCATAACTCAGCCACAAGTATGATCAGTAATTGCCAATAATTGGGGATGGAAGAATAGAGTACAGATAAGAAACAACAGGAAGCTGAGCTTTTGGGGTGGCGCACAGAAACCAGTCGCAGTCTGTTGCCACCACACCCAGTGCTAACTGTCAAGTGGGTTGACAGCCAGCAATAAGCCTTGAGCTTGTTATGCTCTAGCGGTGTTACTGAGTTGGTGTCAAGACGATGGATCACAGAGAAAAAGGGTCGGTGGACAGCAGAACGTAACAACCAGTCTTAGCTTGCTGGTCCTTTGCACGTAACAGTTTATCTTCTGAACTGGTGAATGTCGTACTGTCCTCTGACGGCAGTGGAATTTCTCACCCTGTGGATGACGAGCAGCCACCCAAAGATGAAAATGCAACTAGGAACATTTAACGTAAGACTGAAGGGATGTAGTCTGAAAAGCTATTGCATTGTGACAAAATCATCTAACCTGAATTTAAAAAAATCTTGTTTTAAAACAAATCATGATTAATAGAATCATAATGAAGTGAGTTACATAAACTCCAATGACAGCCCATGGCAAAAGCCAGGAACAATGACCCCAGGACTCTCCATGGAAATACATTTCTTTCTGGCCGTGGAGGGTTTGTGTGTCCGTCTGTGCACAATGTTGTTACGTTTGGTTGAAAAGTGCTTCCGCCTTGTGATCATGCTGCACCATGGGGGAAGGGAATTCAGGGGGGGAGGGCTGTGTGGCTGTGGTGTTCTGGACTGATGGTGGTGAGGTGACAACTCCTTGCTTGCTGTCTGCATCTTCCTTCTGGAACTGTGCTGCTGGCATTGGTGACAAGCTGTAACCCTGTTGTGGCTGCCTTGCTGGTGCTCTGCTGGTGGCGGTTCACCATCTTCAGTGGACTGTTGTCCACGTGGCTCCATCTTACTGCCACCTGTGTCTTATGTTCTATTTATCTGCACCTTCAAATTTCACGTTAGCTTTTTTTGGTTTGTATACTTATATTTTTATTTTACTGTACTACTGTACTCTCCACTCTCCTTACACGCTGGAAGTGGAGTCATCTGCTGCGACTCACTTGACAAATGGTATAACCATGAAGAAACTGTTGGCTGCCATGTTCAGCTGTATTTTGACTGTGGCGTCGCGCCTGTGGCTCGGGAGGGCATCCACCGGGAACCACTTCAGCTCCTGTCAAAGTCCAAACGGCACGTCAATGGTCGTCCTCATAACATAGTCAACGGTCATCCTCGTAACATCATATAGCCACACAAACAACAGTTGTACTCATAACATCACATATCCACACAAACATCTTAATGTCAATGAGAGAAAAATACATCCCAAAAGAGTGCCAAAGATATGAGCTGACATATGCCACCTACATGCAGAAAATTCTCTCTCCACAAAATATTTTGCATAAGAAACCAGATATTTGCATTGTCTGGTGCTGACAGATAATATAATCCTTTTATTTAGACTCGTTAAATTATATCACATTCCTTGCTGACCCATCTTAATAATGTTTACAACTGCAATTTAACAGTATTTATCTAACAGTGCATCATAAACTGGTTTCATGTCAATGCTAACAACAGCCAGTAGTTTTCTCAACAGTGGTGAAATGCATGAAGATGTAAACATTTTTTGTATTTTAAAAAAAGGGCTAAAATTCTTTTGCTCTGTCAACAACAATCAGCTGATATATTGATTTTTTAATAAGTGTTATATTTAAACATTCCTAAACATATCGTCTTTCTCTCTGTTGTCAGAACAATGCCCAGCCCAGCCCAATCCACCCACCCACCCACCCACCCACCAACCAATCAATACAATCCTTTGTACAGGGTGAACTGGTACGCAGGTCAATTACCCGAATTTCTTTTCGCGTCTGGGGCTGAAATTTGGTTTCATATGCAATACCAGGGATGATGAACAGTCGGATAAGTTGGTCATTCATCCGTGTCTCAACAAAGTGGTCAGCTCTGATGAGGGATTTTACATCCAAGCCCGTCTCTTCAAAAACCTAAAGAAATCAGCAGAAAATGAGTTTCCTTATGGAGTGATCATTAAGCACCTGTTGAACTCTTTCACTCTGTGCTTGTTTTAAAGACTGCATGCTTGCCCTGAACAAAACAAGACACTGCAAGATTTTGCTGACAACCATCCTCATGTGTTATCTTCCCCTTTTGAAAGTTTTTCCTAGTGCTTACATCCTGATTGTATTTCTTGTGTAAGTAAAGAATTTTATTTAGCCCTCTGATTAATATTGATTAATATTGTAACAGCAACTGCACTGTGATAATGGTGGGGCAATAACACAAGATTTAATTGTAAGGGTAAATCTGCTGACCTCGCGTATTGCACACTCAACAGGGGATTCAGCTTCATTGACTTTGCCCTTTGGGAAGCCCCAGCTGGATTTGGTGAAAAAGCCCTGGGCAAGGAGGCACTGAGAGAAAACAAAATCCATCAGCTACACAAGTCTACCCTGACAAAAATCTAACAGTCTACCCTGAAAAATGATGGTTCTGCCTAATAACTGGTCATCTACACGATGGTCTACCCTGAAAATGATAACTCTACCTAATAACTGGTCATCCACACAATGGTCTACCCTGAAAAATTATTACAGAGGCAAGAAATGAGCTCTCACAAAATAGTCTACCCCACTATCCCACTTCACTGTGAAATTAAGACGTACATGTATCAACTTATCAGAACTGTGAGCTTGCACAGGGGGCTAATCTTTTGGAGGATTACCGAGACATAGAATTAGGAATGGATATACTTATTAAGATAATATGCGACCCTATAGCCCTTGGTATCTGTCTGCTTTAAACAGTTTCCAGACAAAAAAAGTAGATCTTACATGCTTGAAATCTGGAGTCAGCAATATCGCACCGTATGTGGGCACTGCCATCTTGTAGGCACGCCAGTCTTCCAGGTATTTCTCATGCTCCGAAGCATAAATGTTTAAAGCAGGAATGTGTTTTAAGACTAATTAACGGTGTTAAGAATATGATAACATTTACACAGCAGGAATACAAGTGTGCATTTGTGTAGAGATTCAGCGTTTTCATCTGATCTCTGCCTGTGTTTGTGTCTTTCGGATCAAATGGAAAGGGTTAGGGTTAGGGTTAAATTTTAGATTAAATGGAAAATTGTTAAATTATACATTCATACCAGCTTACGAAAAGTATGGACAAATTTGTCTCAAAGTTGTGCATCATTAAATGCACAAGAATTTTTCAGGACTGCATCAAAGTGCCGAGAGAAGATATTTGCTTGCTGCTGTCGCATCAGTTGATAGCGTGAATCAACGCATGGAGGCTCTCCAATTCACTGTCCTCCTCTTTGTTAACAGCTTCTGTTGGAAGTTTTACAAAAGATAACCTTTTCACTAACAGCTGAAGTGTTAAGTAATGTGACAGCCGACAACACAACAATCTGCTCCATTAGTCTTCAGCTCGCTCTAATCTGCATCGCGATAGTTGCTAACACATCGACCGGAACTGGTGAATACCCGTACTGACAAGTTGAACCATATTCTAACCTCCACGACATTCACTCTGAGACAGACATCCATGCAGTGATGCAGGTCTGTGGAGAGGAGATGGGCACCACCCTCAAGATGCCCCCACAGAAAAGTGTGTGTGTGTGTGGGGGGGGGGGGTCTTATACACCGCCACTCCTCTATGGCCTAAAAAACAGGGTCACAGGACAACATTTACCTTATCTTTCATACCCCATGACAACAGGAACAAATGTACAATGCTATGCCTCTGTAAGACAATCATTGTTTCTGACGAAAAAAATGTAACGAACATTTCATAAAACACTTCCCAGCAATAACAGAAGTTGAATTTATTTACAATTTTTAATAAACATGCATCACTATCAGGTACCACTAATAATAATATAGAACTAATAATAGGAAATTGTAGAAAGGATACTCTGAAGTGAAAATTCCTTGATTCCACAATTTTTAAGTTCCGGTCGTTCTGAACAGTAAAAATCCAGGTAGAACCAGTGTGCTTGTTCGATAGCAAAGAAAATACGTATGAAATCCTGACGCTCTTCGTCTGGCAGGTTGATAATAAATCGACTGCAAAGATTATGTGATGTTTAGCAACGAAGAAATAAAACCAAACAAACTAAGTGTGGCTGATAACGAAACTGAAATTAAAGAGAAAAGAAACAGGTGACTGCTGCCTGGGGTAAATAGGGTAACGACAAAGACTTCACCAAGCGAGGCTTACACAAGACGTCAACGCTTCGGGGCTTGGGCTCTTCTTCAGGACGATACAGATAACAATAACAAATGAGATGCTATCTGTGTGGTCCCGAAGAAGATGTCATGCCCCGAAACGTTGACGTCTTGTCTAAGTTTCGCTTGGCCAAGTTTTCTTTGTTGTTAAACTGAAATTATTGTAAACTCACAAACATCGAAAAGATTTCAGAAGCTAAGCATCAGTACTTTTAATTTGCACTTTGTTCATAATGTTGTTACGCAGTAATGAAATAGCTGACAACCAGACACAGATTTCAGAAACTAATCATTTAAATGTAACTTTAGTTTCCCTTGCATTTTGTTACATAATGACGACCATATTACTTATTAAAGTATTTTCGATAGCTCTCCCTATCTTGAACTGAAACTCGAAAGTTCGCCTCCCACTCCCCCCACCTCTCCCAACCCAAAGCCACAGCAAGTAACACTAACAGGGTAGAGTGTATAAATTATCACGAAACTGAAGGAACCAGACCTGCACAGATCATCCAGCACATAACTGGGGATGTCAGGTGTCTGAGAAACTGCCGTATCCGATTGTTGTATTTTCTCCATTGTTTAATTATTCAAAGCGTCGAATCAGGAACAGCAACTCTCTTGACAAAGCACTCTACCCATGCCATGTTCAGCACTTCAAAATAATGGCACTTGTAACATACATTGTTAAAAAAAATTTCACATTGTTTAGGTTTTTCTCGAAGTCGACATCATGCGATGGGAAAGGCAAAGGAGCTGGAGAGTCATTACAGAAAAATGAAGTTGTCGATCTTTTGGTTGAAGAAGAACTAGAAAACGTTGGAGCTATCGAAGATTTCTTGAATGTCGCGGGCCGGACTTCACGACAGCTAAGAAAAGACACTGAAATGCTAATAGAAAGGTAGCATTTAAATTTAATGTATGAGCAGATAAATGCATAATGGATTTCATGTACAAACACTATTACCATCGAGATTTTAATGGTGACTGGTAGTAATGGTGGTGAGTACATCACACTGACTACGTTAACACAAAGATAAAGCGAACAGCAGAACCGCCCGTAATATATAAGTATGTCTGTAGGCAATAAAGTCAAGGCGAAAGGGGCAAATATAACAGAAACGATGCTTTCTCCTTTTTCTCTTTGTCAAGGGGTAAAAACGTAAAGAGAACAAAGTCCTTACAAATTTCCCCGTTGACCCCTCCCCCCACCATACAACAGTAAGACTGCTTGATTACTAGGTAGCAGTTTCCCTTACTGTTGGCAGAAATACTTGAAAATAATATCATGTTGCATGGAGACCACAAACAGTTCTGGAGGCCAGGCGACCAGGTTTTTTTTTTAAGGTGGGGAGAGTGAAGGAATAGTTACAAAGAACAAAGGAAGTTGACAAGGTTATACCTATAGATAAAAACAGTCACTAAGTTCATGTAAAGGTAATCACGACCTGTTTTTCAACTAACCGTGTGCTGGGGGAATTATAAGTCAGACATCAAATGCTTAGTTTCTTTTAGTGGCTGGTCACCATTTTATGTTAGTGTTACATTTTTCATCATCATCATCATTCCTCTTGGTGCCTTGTGGCACTTAAGGCTTGCACAGTGCTCCTCCACTGCTCCCTGTCCGGAGCTGTGTCTGTGCGGCTCCCCAGCTATGCCTGGCAGCCTTCAGCTCCTCCTTCACGGTGTGTCTGCATGCTGTTTTCAGCTTTCTCCTTTAACCTTCAGGAGCCCAGGTCACTATCACTTTTGCTGGGAATTCAATGGGCATTTGACACACGTCCCAGCCATCTCCAGGAGCCTTGTTGCTTTTAAGTGTGGAGAAAGCCATCTTTATTTCTGTCTTGTTGGTGTAGATAGGTTTATAGGGAAGTCTTTTTGTGCAGGAGGGGTGTCAGGTGGCAGCTCGCGATTCAATCTGTTAAGAATTTCGCTGAAGTGTTCTGTCCACCTTTTGTCTTGGTCTTGCTCCCTGCCAAGTAGCTCCTCGTCTTTGTTTCTTATAGGGATGTTGTTTCCTGTGCCTGAGTATCCACATATCGGTTTGGTGATGCGGTAGATAAGGCTCGGTTCGTGTCTTGAGGCAGCTGATTCAGCAGGTCTTGCTAACTCATCCATACCTCTTTTGTTATTTCTTGCTGACTTTTCGCTAGATTCTTGAGCTCACTGTATTGGATTCTGAGTCTCTTTCATTCTCTCTGATTTCGTCTGGCTGATTTGACTTCAGCTTTTTGCAGGCTTGGATGTGTGTCCAGGTGGTGGGTGAAATCCACTCTGTGTTGTCTGGTTTCGACACCAAAATGTTGTTTGCTGGCTTGTGTGTAAGCGATCTTTATGTTGTCCCACTTCTCTTGGATTTGGTCATGATCACAGCTGTCTTCTTGAATTAGTTGGAATCTGTTCTTTAGTTCAAAGGAGAAGGCTTTGTCTGTAGTGGGGTCTGTCAGGAGGTGTATGTTAAAGTGGTTCTGATGGCGTCTGGTGGTTATTCTGATCTTCCTGAGCTTCATTTTCATGGGTGTTTGTAGAGGGTGGTGGTCACTGCCAAAACATGCACCATGGTGGGTGAGGACATCCAGAAGCGATCTCCGTCATTGGCTGTTGATCCTGAGGTAGTCTATCTGGTTCTCATCATGGCTCTGTGCATGTGTTGCTTTATGTATGGTCTTGTGTGGGAATAAGGTCCCTCCGATCACAAGGTTGTTAAGGCTCCAGATGTCAGTTATGAGTTTGGCATTTTTGTTCATCGTACTGTATCCATGTGATCCCATTCCCCTCTCTCTGCCACAGTTGTCAGCGCCTACCTTTGCGTTCAGGTCTCCCATGACAATCAGAACATCATGTGTGGGTGTCTTCTCAACCTGTCTGCAGCATGCTGTAAAAGTTTTTTTGTTTTTTTTGGTTCAACATGGTTGGTGGGGATGTAGCACTGAACCTTGCTCTCATTAGTCTTTCGCTGCCCGGAGCCCCAGTCTGTGAGGCTGTTTTTGACTCCTTCCTGATGATGTTGTGTAGGTTAAGAGAAAAGAAACGGGTGACTGCGGCTTGGGGTAAATAAGGTAACAACAAAGAGAACTTGACCAAGCGAGACTTAGACAGGATGTTAATGTTTTGGAGCATGGACCCCTTCGTCAGTGGCAAGAAGGCCTACAGACAATGGAGTAGCCTGCCTTATGGGGGCTGGGGGCTTACAAAGAGAAACAGGAGAGGGGGGAAGGGGAGGTTAGTGCTTTAAGTTCAGTCCTGTGGGGGTCATATTGCCGAAATGGGAAATAAAATGAGACTCATGTTCATGTGGTCTGTGGTGTCTCCATCCATTTGCCAAAAAGCACAGATTTTCATGTTGTCAACAGTGTTCAGTGGAATGTTGGTCTTGCAGCTGGGGAGTTTCTTGCGTCAGCAAGGTGTTACTTAAAGCAGTCATTAAGTGTGCGTTCAGTCTCACAGATAAAAGTCCTGCCAGCAAAGCTCTCTGGATCACTGGGACATGCAAACCACCCTAACTACTACAAGGTCCCAGTCACATCAGGACGGGGTGTTACATCTTGGAGCTTGCATAACTCTCTAGCTGACAGACCACAGTCCACTGCACACCACTGTGTAAAACTAAAACAAGAAAAACACCTGATTTCTGTCACAGTGAGCTTGTGACAAAGTAGAGAAAGAAACACAAGCTGGCCCTGTGTACATGGCTATTTCCATTTTCAAACACAAACTACAACTGAGTACTGTCTTGGCTTAGCGCCCTTCCAGCATTTCTCTGACTGCCAGTCCATAAACACTGCCACAGAAAGCCTTTGTGTTAATGTTCCCCAGTCCCCAGAGGGGTGTTTGTTAACATCCCACTGCAAACTATGTGCACATCAGGACGGTGTACACTTTACAAGACATAGTACATGATATAGCTGCTATCTGCACAAGAACCCAAAACAACAGTTCTGGGATTTCTAAGCCTAGTGGTGGTGGTGGTGGGTGGGGGGGGGGGAAGTCAAACTGAAAGATGGTAACAATTTCTTGAAATCTATAAAATTATCGAGCCTTGTTACTTTGTGTTTGGGTCAATGATAAAAATAGCCTTTCATGTTTCCACACTTCTTGGTGGTTGTTGGATGGAGTCAACCAGTTTTCAAAAATATCTGTAATATACCTAACACCTGAGAGAACGAGCTGCCCTACCTGTTCTGGAATATGTCTTGTGGTAGAACAAGTGAACAGGTGCAACATATAGTGGAATACAATACTGGTTATTATGTAGCTTTACTCAACTGTTTGCGTGTGATGGTCAGTGGGCTGAATGCAGCTACCACTTTGCTGCCGAGACTGGAGTAAAAAGTCCAGCTCCTGGGCTCAGATTCCTTCTGTGCACAAGTATTTTTTTCTGTACAGTATCAGTGTGTGATGTAATCAGAGCAGCTGGTGTCTGTTTTATTTACAGGCGGACGACTTGGATTGCTATAGCCTTAGTTCCTGATCCACTAGTGCAGAATTGTTAATACTGAAGAAATCTTACTGTTGCTGGTGGGAATTAAGGTCTTTTGGTACCTGGGTTGTTGCTGTTGATGTTTTGCCAGGTGTGCAAATAATCACGCCAGGACTTGATTACCAGGCATGTCTTAATCATCTGTCGGATGGAAGCAGTTTTATCATGTTATTGTCTGTATGGTCACCTGTTTTAAAATGACTTTTTAAAAAAAATTAGACAGGTGTTGCTTCGTTCATTTTTTTCAGTTTTATTTCTTCTGTCTTCAGTGAGCTCAAACGCCAGCAAGGAATCCTGAAAAAGAAAATCATAAAGCGCAAGTATTTCAGAGATCCTCAAGAACTCAACTTGCTGACATGGGAAGCCAAAGAACAGATACGCTATCTAAACCAGCAGTTTCCAGATGAGTGGACTCCAGAAATCCTAGCAGAACATTTTCCCGTCAGCAAGGAGGGCATAATCAGACTTCTCAAGAGCAAGTACACACCAAGGTATGAAACTCGTGTACTAGGAACAGTGCAGGAAAAATGTTTGAGATATATGATTTACTTGTTGTGTACAGTTCCGGCTGTAAAGATATTGCTATTGTCCCTTCACTTCTACCCTCATGTGAATAGAGCAGCAGCTGCCTAGTAAGGCTAGCCTTCCAAGACCACCCAGGTGCTGGCTGGTGCGTCCGAAAGGTGATACGGCGACCTGTCCCTGCACTGGACATTAGTTTTAGGGCGAGCTCCTTTAGTAACTGGGGGGCCATCAGCCGCCTGAGATTAATAGCTGTCGGGCTATCTGCACAGCTCGAGTAACCCCAGGGGGCGTCGTAGGTCTGTCCAGTCAGGGTTCAGCGGGCAGCGGCCAGACCAGCACCTGGCACCATAAATCAGAATACCTGACGCCATAAATCAGAATGCCTGGGCACGATGGCCGGCATTTAACCAGGCCGCGCCAGCGACTTGGACACACAGGCTTTAGAGGGAGAGAGGAGACACCCAAGCCTTTACAGAGAGACGTAGGAAAAACGCAGAGAGAATGCCTTAGAACCAGGCAAGGCTGCGAGCGAGGATAGAAGGAAAACCTTTGACGCCTTTGTGGGAGCTAGCGACTGATACAGCTCTAACAGTCATGAGGCGGTTAAAAAACACAACGAGCAGAGGTCGTAGTAACAAGACGCTAGACGTGTTGCCACTCTATGTTTAGTCTCTCGGCCAGCCAAGCAGCATTAGTTAGTGAATAAAAAGCTCTTAGAACTTTTTCGTCGGCCTCGGTTGTCGGAGAGTGTGAGACTGGGTGGTATGACGTAACACGGCTGGCTGCAGGTCAGTTCTAATGGAGACAAGTTTTATAACTGATACATGGATGTAAAAGTCATTTCCAGCAACGACTCCACCGCTGAGGCCATGTAATACCACCACCAGTGACTCTGCCAGTAAAGAGACCAGGAAGTGGAATGTTACATCGCCTCCAATAGTACAGAACACCCAGCTGCCGAACCCTTCTCCCTAAATCCACTCTCCCCTCCCTCACTGTGCAAAATCCTCGCAAAGTGGAAGCACTTTCCATCCAAAAACAGCAGCAGGAACAGCAACAAAATGGTGGATTCAGAATGTCATTCTAGGGGTGGGGTGGGGTTAATACGGATGATGTGTCTTCTCTATTTGGGCTTCTGATGGAGGCTTTTAGCACAAGTAAATGCTGCTGCTACCTTCGTGACATGATAGAAGCCAAAAACGTGGTGGCTAAAAATTGATGTCATTTTGCGTTCAAGTGGCTAGCACCACATGAGTTGCGTTACATACAGTTTGTCGTTTTCCGCTGGTCGGTACTCAGACCATGTAGCTTGTTGTCCTTTTTAACTGGTCGGTACTCAGACCATGTAGCTTCTTGTCCTTTTTAACTGGTCACTACTCAGACCATGTAGCTTGTTGTCCTTTTTAACTGCTCGGTACTCAGACCATGTAGCTTCTTGTCCTTTTTAACTGGTCGGTACTCAGACCATGTAGCTTCTTGTCCTTTTTAACTGCTCGGTACTCAGACCATGTAGCTTGTTGTCCTTTTTAACTGG
>SMGT01007522.1:31930-46084 GCA_004794575.1 Lanistes nyassanus
GTCACTACTCAGACCATGTAGCTTGTTGGAAGTGATAATGGCAATAACAGGAAAGTACATTTACCTAGGGTTAGAAATGGTACATGGCATGTGCCAAGCTAGTTATCAGCATTTTATTTTTGGATTCTGGTTCAGAATGCATGTTGTTCAGGCACTTGTACATTTCATCAAATTTGCTAGAGAATATGTATAAATGTCAGTTGCCTAAACTGTGATCATTGCTTGCAAAATCCTTGGGCTATATATGCATACACTATGCCCTTGAACATATGCCTGCCAAGTGCCATGTGGTTCTACTTTCAGATCACAAGAAGAGCTTGTAAAGCATGACCAACGGGTTTTGGCGCACTGGCAAGAGCTGAAAGAAGAACTACGGGTGGGGGGTCCTACAAGTGTCGGCCTATGCCAGCACATTCTTGACCGCAGTAAATTGCCACTGATGATCAACGCTGGAGGAGCCACTCATCTTCCGAGACCTGGGCAAGCCACATTTAAGGCTAGTTCACATCTACCAGAGAGACAAAGAAAACCTGGTGCCTTTGAGTCCATTGTCGCTGCGTCGGTGCCAGAAAGACCACGAGAGGAACACAGCTGGCACCAGCATGCTGCACAGCAAAAGGACCTGGCAAAGAAACTTATTCAAGACATGATGCTTATTGGGGAAAACAACAAATTCCCTAAAGACCTCTCATGATACATAGTCACAAAAGTTGCAGAAGACTGGTGCATCATACGCTGTCCAAGCATGACAGGAAAGCATGAATGCATATGTGTGCAAGCATGAAATTTTCAATGCCCATCGTAACTCTTTGCACTCATGTCAAAATGTCAGTTTTGATGGTCACCACTCATCCTTTATGTCGCATGGAAACGTATCTTTTGGCATTTTTCAAAAAATCCTGCAGACGCACTTGACAAAGAAAGGGAACTCATCCCGATATCATTGGAAACTTCTATCATTGTTTGTGTCCCCTGCATAGGTTTTTAAAACTTAGATTATGTTTGCCAGTAGTTTTCGCCGAGTACTTATTTATCAGGAAAGTTACGTAACTCACAATAAGTGGCTGCCAGATGGAAGAGAATATTTCAAATCAAATCAAGTTTGGTAGAAAAAGAGAAAAGTCAACCTCCTGTCTGTGTAAGTTCCACCCGGCCAAGTTCTCTTTAAGATAACTCCAACAAAGATACTGGCAGCGCTCAAACATAGCCGTATGCAGACGCCTGTGCCCAAAGGGAGCTTACCGTACCTAAACACGTAGCAAAGAGAGGGCCGAAAGAAAGGAACTTGGCAGATCCTCAAAAGATCTTTCTTTATTAATTAATTACAAGTTCTCTTTGTTGTACCTTAATTACCCCAAGCTGCCATCACTTGTTTCTTTTCTCTTTACTTAGAAAAAGATACTTTAAATATAATTTGGGCCGAAAGTTCAGAGAATTTACTAAATCTTGGATTTTATTCAAGGTCAGAAAGTGATAATAATATACACTTTAGAGTGTGGCAAACAGTGACATGCGGAATTAGACTTTTTTAATTTCGTGTATACAGTAACCACCTTCGACACAAGGGGTAATATTTACACTTTTCCAATAATTTAAGAATTTTAAAGTCCAAGACTTGCTCTTTCCAAATAAAGTATATGTTGCAAGTGTCTTAGTTTATTAGCAATGTTTTTTGAAACATGCCTTATCCGTGTGCTGTCGACGCCATGCATAGATCTATGCTGTATGAGTACAAAGAGTTAATAAAAGCATGCAGATGTGCGAACGGTATGTGTAGGAGGCATAGTGCACATCCACTGTGATAACACTTTACAGTTTTACAGGATTTTTCAGATATATACATGCACCAATGTGTGTGTAGAATGTTTGAAGAAATATTCCACACACATCTTCTGCTCTTGCACATGTGCACACATCATACCTGGAAACAAGAAGTTTTCCATATTAGCAATTCCATTTTACTCACAGTATTTCACACTTATTCCTGTTCTTTGTGAAGGAGCAAAATGATAAAATTACATACACAAACATTTTTCATCTGTTTACCATACTCAATTTCATACATAACCATAATATTAAAGCTGTATCCACTGGAATCCTTTTTTGAAAACAGTTGATTATCATTTAAAAATGAAGGGAAACAAACTGAAAGTTTACTCTCGCAGGTAGTTTCCAGTTTTGAACCTACATTTTTTTTTAAAGTTTGGGATGATTCTGATCAACCTGTTTCAGCTACCAACTCAAAAATTGGAAATGTTTGCTGTTTTAGTCTGCCTGTGATAAAAAATTTGAACATGGCAAATTCCAGTGTATACAGGGTGGAGTCAGTAATGTGTGGAAGAGATGTGTTGCATTATTAAATTGTTGTAGTTCCCATCTTTAAAATGCTACATTTAAAAAAAACTTGAATGACAACATGCACATGAATTGCTTCATTTGTAATGCAGCCATCTTCATCATGTGCTCTCACACAACATTTGTAAAAAAAATCTTAGTGGACCTTTGCTCAGCAGGCCAACATTTTTTTCTGTGAATTTACGCTGAAATAGTGAAATACAACCATTGCACTGGGCATTTTCTCCCCATAACACAAGGTGTGAACACATCAAGGTATTCGTATGATGCTGTATTTAGTCTGCTAATGGCTAGTCACAATCACCGTGACAATGGGTCTCCCTTGGTTGCTGCAGAGCTGTACACCACTGAGAAAACTCCAGGCTGGGCCGCATGAGGATTGCAATCAGCTATTTTGTATATAAAACCAGTCTTAAGATCCCATTACAACAGTATTGTATATATGTACAAACTAGGGGACCCCACCCACCCCTACCCCTTTACTAAGCCCCCACCCCTAACCTGTACCCCTTACCTTTGCCTGCCTGTCAAGTGAGGGAAGGGAAAGTACTCTTTGGATGAAAGGGAAAAGATTGTGGTGATCTCCCTTGCACGTTCTTCAATATCTGTCAAGAGGTGTCATAGGAAGTTTAGAATGAGGCAGCATGTTTACACTTGGTGTGATGCCTGACCCTGACACTCAACAGGCCATTAAACCACGATTCAGAACACGGGAAAGGCTGACCTGACTGTCGAGCAGAAAACCAGACACAAAGTTGTGCTTATGAAGTGCAAACGGCATCACCATAACCGCAGTCTTACAGGTTGGACAACCTACATCAGTGGTTGTTCACAGACTTACAACCCATAAAGGACAACCTACATCAGTGGTTGTTCACAGACTTACAACCCATAAAGGACAACCTACATCAGTGGTTGTTCACAGACTTACAACCCATAAAGGTCGAAAATATTGCGGTCCTTCAGGGTGATGACCTTACATCTGCCGAGCTGACAGCTGTAAGGTGTTGACGCTGTTTCTTTGGACCTTAGGTAAAACTGCCCTCTGCTGGCACAGAACGAGAAATGTTTGATTGTTTAGAATACTGTTTGTGTGCTGATATTGCTAGTTTCCTCTGCGCTTGAAACGAGCGAGACCTGGTCTTTCTGTTAAGCCATAAGAGAGGTGTAGATGTGTTATGGAAGTCATACAGCCATCTATCTGTTCACCTGTATTTCTGGGATTCTAAACAATGCATCTATAGTGTGATTGATTGGGGGCCTTCAGGCGGCTCTTGTGAAAAATCTGCCCTTTACACATAAAATTATGAACATGACATTTATAACATCACTAAGATAGTGCTGTGAATTAATAGTCGGATGACAGCCTGACATTGTCCGCCCATATCCATTTACTTGTATATAATCCATAGCTTTTTCTTCTCCTGTCACATCTATATATAGTTTTATATAACACAACATTCACTGACTTTTGTATAACACAATCCCACCATACTTTGTGCTGTGTAACCATGTCCTGCCCAAAGCAAAATACGAAGGGAAGGCAGAAACTGAAATGGCAGGCAATTTGCTTTATGTCAGCCAGACTCGGGCACTTTGATATGGTATTTTACAGATTTGTTGCTCAGTGCATCTTCTAACAAGCCGGGAGGTCTCCAAATTTGCTCATGTTATTAACAAGGGAAAAAATGTGTCATCAAAGGCGCCTGCACAAGGTTCCCCAGTCCGTCTGCTTCCTGGCTAGTGAAAGCATTACAGTGACCGAATAGGGACGACTGCTCATAGCGCCGGAGGTTCTCCTGAGTGATGCCTTTTGTTTTATAACAGAACATGGGATGCGCTGACTGCCATTGTCATTGCTGTTATGAGGATTTCTCCACCTAGCCAAAAGTTTGCTAATGGCTCCTCCCCTTCTCAAGTGATCTGGCGAGCGAGGAAATCTTGTGGTCGACATGAAGAACAAAGAAGTATACAAACACTAGCACAAGTGATGTCAGCAGCATGGATGCTGCCTCAAATACAAAGCGTGGTCCAAAGATCTTCCACACCATGAGGTGCCGCCGGTGCACAGCCGCAGCACAGGCAGCTGCTAAAACCTGTGGCACAATGAAGAACCTTAGTACAGTACATCCTGCTGGCAGAATACATTTTCCAACAAGTAGAGTTTCAAAACACTAGAGCAAATCCTGTGAGTAAAATACATCCTCTAATAATGGGAACATTAAAAACCTACTGCACATACGTCCTGCAGGTACATGTAGAATGCACTTTCCAACGAACAGTGTTAAATATTGCATATCCTGCAAGTAAAATATATTCTCCAACAAATGAAATTCTAGAACAGTCCTACACCTCTAGCAGATAAAACATTTTCCAACACAGAATGCCAGATCACTACTACCCCTGCACAGAAAAAGCATTCTCCATTGAGAAGACTGCTTAAAGAAGTTAAAATTGTATATTTCTGGTACGCACAATTTAGGGATTGACATTAAAAGATGCCAGGCCTTCCGGGGCAAGCAATTTTTTGGTCGGGCAAGTAAAACTCGTCAATTTAAATTTGCCTGACTGGACAAGTAAAAAATAAAAAGCAAATTCAGTCCAGATGACAAAATTCAAAAGACACTGTCTGCTGTGTGTCAGTCTTCGCAATAGTTGATCTCCAACAGGCAAAACCAATCAGGGAAGAGAGATCTAACCAGAAGAGGAATTCTCTGCAACACATGTTAATATGGCCAAGCAGAATTCTTTGTTTTCCTTTGGTGTCTCTTTGTCACAAAATGGAAAGATGAAACCAGTAAACAACAACAACAAAAGAGGACTGAAATGCAGACCTTTCCTGTGTTTCGTACTGCATCTACGATACCCTACGCAGACATGACCGGACACAAGCAGATGTGATTAGACATAATTTGAGGTGTATATAACAGTTTTTAAGGAAAAATGTAACATGAAATTCACTTTTACAAGCATCTGATGCTAAATACACATATATCCAAAACTTTCATTTAGTTACAGACAATATAAAATGTCGTAGGCTCTTACCAAACATCATTGCTATTTTGTAATACCACGCAGATTCAAGCTGAAATAATTTGAGGTCTATAGAATGATTTTATACATTTTAAAGGAATATTTAGCATAAAGAAACACATGACTGCTCCGTGGGGTAAATAAAGTGAAAAAGAAAATTTAACCAAACTTAAAACTTAAGCAAAAATAGACAAGCACAACGTCAACGTTTCAGGCCATTGCCCCTTCTTCAGGACGACACAAACATAAATAAAATGAGTTACTTCACTGAGAGAAAGACAAGGGTCTACCAAGGCTGCCGGACATTTCCTGTCTTATTGCCTTGGTGGACCATCGTCTTTCTCATAGCTTTTTCTTTTAACACATCGTTTCTTGTGCTCACTCCACACGACCACCATTAAGAAGATGACGTGCGTTGGTAGGGAACTTTGTCACTGTATTACTTTAATATACAGAAGTGAAGAGAAAAGAAACAGGTGACTGCGGCTTGGGGCAATAAAGGTACAACAAAAGGAACTTAGCCAAGCGAGAGTTCGACAACAAGTCAACGTTTCGGGGCATAACCCCTTCTTCAGGATGGCACAAACAGATAAAGATAGCTGACAAGGACGCTGATCATGAAAAATTATCTTTATTTGTTATTTGTTATCCATCTGTTTGTGCCATCCTGACGAAGGGGTTATACCCCGAAACGTTGTCTAATTCGCATGGCTAAGTTCCTTTTGTTGTACCTCAAAGTATGCAGCCACTCAAGGACAGCTCTCTGCTTCTGCCTTAGATGCTTTTCTTCCTTCTGTCCGTTGACTTTCTACTCTACATTCTGTGGTTCCCCCTCCCCTCCCCCCTCTTCCCCCATCGCCTGGTCAGCATGGGATGGCTTCTCCACAGCAGAGAAAAACGCGTGCACAAACTCGCACACCAGTCTTTGGAAACACAACAACCCCAAAAAGTATCTTGCACTACAGCAACTGGTTTGCTCAAGACATGTACACCTAATACCGGACTTTGCACAAAGTCCAGTAAAAGGGAATATCAACAGTATGTCTTGAAAAGGCTGGCCATAGTCGTAGAAGACTTGCCAGCAGATGATGATTTTTGATTCTATAACTGGTCGTTTTATTTTAACCCCTTCCATACATGCATTGGTGCCTTCACACACACACACACGGTTATCTAGATATACCTATCAACCAGCCAGGGCTGCGATTGATGGGTACAGAATTTATGCAGGCATAAACCCTATGATAAGATTAGCTGGTCGTTGCCTATGACACGAATAACCGGTGGAATCAAGGAGCAGAGAATAGAGGGCGGATAGCTAAGCAGGAGTCTATTGTTGGGTTTCTGATGATGATCAGTGCGCATGGGCAGTTATGTCCTTTACTTTCATAGCAGCTGAACAGTGACATCTTCAACCCATAAACTTAGCATTTACACTAGGATCATAGGACTGATTCCACTAATATTAATATTGAGAAACATATGAACTGCAGATAGATCCAAATTCGGGAGAGAAAGATTTCATCGGATTTCTTTTTTGTACCATATGTACAGCATTAGGCAATTTATGACATATATATATATATTACATTACAGTACAATGCATGGAGATTGCTCAAAATATAATGACATTTAGCGTTCCATCCTCTTATTATGGAAAGTCAGAATGCACCAATAGTTTATTTGAGGCACCTCAGAGCATATCACTATTGATTGTGTATATGTTGGATTATTATTGCATAGTTTAATTTTTTTATTCATTAATATATTTAAATTTAAATATATTTTAGTGTATTAATATATTATTAAAAGATAAATTTATTAATATTTTATTTGAGAATTGTTAAAAGCAATGATTAATATTTTTTAATAAAGAACAAATGAGGACCAGCACTTAAATTATTGTAAGATAACTCCAACAAGAGGTACTGGCAGTGCTATACATAGCCATATGCAGACGCACGTGCCCAAGGGAGCTTACCATACCCAAACACGTAGCAAAGAGAGGGCCGAAAGAAAGGAACTTGGCAGATCCTCTAAAAAAGATCTGCCATCCCTTTCTTTATAAGGACGCTAGTCTTCACACAGCTAACCCTCGGTACACGTGTGCATACAGAGAATCCCTATTAAATGTAGTCAGCCCGCTCACTAAGCTGACAACTAGGATTCAAAGACGAACACAACATAGGACAAATACATGAAATCCTCAAGGTGCTAATTATAATTAATAAAGAACAAATGAATAAAAATATTTTTTAAATGTATAAATATATTTTATGTATTAATACACTAGTTATTTTAATTATCTCAACATAACTAGCAAAGTTAGAAGTGATGTTTCTATGAGAAAAGGTTTTGTCTACATGTTTTAAATGATACTTTAGTAAAATCAGTTCATCTCCCACTTCGCTGAGGTTTTCCAAAATTTTACCAAAAATCAAATATTTCTGATCCAGCTGTGCACCATTTGAACAATCAAATGGTCTTGTTCTATCACAAAAAGTTCTATTTCCTCTGTGATTGCACCGACAATAGTGGAAGGTTTACTGTCAACTACTGCAAGGCAATAAGCAGGATGTTAGGAGAATCCAGCAATAACAAGAATGGACTGTTGAAAGCTTGTTAGTGATAAATAGTTTCAAATTCCAGTCCAAACTTATATACAGAATAGTGCAGAAATTACAATGCAGAGGATCAATCCCAAGTATGCTCTAAAATGAGACCATTCAGCTATAATCTAGGAACAGAATATCTTCTACGGAAGTCTTCATGACAAGACTTATTTCTGTAACTCTGAGTGAGACATAAAAACGGTGCAACTTACCTTCAGAGTATTAAAGAACAGCACCTTTGAGCAGGTGATCCCAAGATTTTTCCTCAGCAGTTCACCATCATCATATAACTGAAAATCTCCCCTCCAGCCCGAGTTCTGCCCTGTCTCACAACCAGCCAGCCACCTTTTCACAGGCCCCTCCAGGTGCTTCCAAAACAGAAGCAAGGGAGACAATACTGAAAACAGAAGTGGTGCAGCAAATGTGTTCAGGGTAATAAGAATTGCTGGGACTAGGTTACTGGAAAAATCTCCATGGAAACCAGTAAAAGCAGCCTCAAAGCGGATGGATGAGATGGTGGTCTGATGGCCAGTGGCAAAGAAAAATGTTGACGATAGTGCACCATGAGTCAAAACTGCCAGCCATGATACTGGTGTCTGGAAGTCACCTGCAAAATATTAAAAAGCATGCCTTCAACTTCAGTAATTGTTAGTGTCTTTCCATCTCTGGAAATCTCTGCCACCCCAACCAAAAAAGGTGGTCCTTTTTCTCTAACAACCACCAGTTGAAGATTTTTCGTTTGTTTTGATCATTGTATTCAATGTCTGTCAAATTTTATATGTGTCCTACAGATCAAGGGTTAAGCGCATTCTCAATATTACTCTGTACCTAGTACAATCAGATCTGTACAGTTCCCATCCCTGACCCATCTACATGTATTCATAGCTGCACAGAAGCTCTCTCACACTGTATCTCTCCACCTCTCTCTCTTATGCACGAACATTCCATTCTCTCTGTCCAACACCAAAGCCTGGGATCGGTCAAGGAGAAAAGAGGAAACTGCTGCTAAGTGCAGCATCTTCTGTACTTTTAAAGCCAAAAGCAGCAGGTCTGGCATCTCAAATTACATACACTATGCAAATGATAAAGACCTACACAAATGAGTTCAAATGTCGGCAACATACAGGGGTTACTTCAATGTAATACCTTGGCTGCGACTTGCGGAGACTGCCATCAGCTCCAGGACCAGGAAGAGGACCATCATTGCCAGACACAGGCCGGGTGACATTCCATCGCCCAGCAGAAGCTCTAGAAGCAGGAAGAAGCCTGTAGCCAATGCCAGGATGCTAGAGCTGTAAGCGGTGCCAAGTCCATAGGCAGATGGCATCGTCTCTTGGTCTTCTCTTGTGCTCCAGCTTTGGCGCAAATGCCTGAATACCAATGGAATGGTGTGCTGGATTCCTTTAGAGCTGGGAGGAGCAGATATGCTGCTTGCAGATGGGGGGTACCAGATGAAGACAAAGAGAGGCTGAGCCAGCACCACAGCCACATGCAGGATCACACAGGCATACACCAGCTGAGCCATCAGGCACTGCTGCCAGCCCGGCAAAGCATCAAGCAGTTGGTGAGGCAAGGCCTGCACTGCCCAGTACAGGGCACAGCACAGTCCTCCCAGCGGTATCACAAACTTCATGCTCAGCACGTTGAGTCTGTCTCCATTCAAATTGCCACAACGTAACATCC
This sequence comes from Lanistes nyassanus, assembly GCA_004794575.1. Lineage (NCBI taxonomy): Eukaryota > Metazoa > Mollusca > Gastropoda > Architaenioglossa > Ampullariidae > Lanistes > Lanistes nyassanus. Next base: position 41,614 of record SMGT01007522.1, read on the forward strand.
ACTTTTGAATGATCCACAAAGTTGCTAGCAAACATCCTGCAGTGAAAAAATATCGCTGGTTTCTGTAGCCAATGGTTTCACCTGCTGTTGATAAAGGAGCTAGGAAAATTGAAGGCTGGCATGCCCACTGCTCCTCTCTGCAAGAACGAAAAAGTGCAGAGAGCCGCAGTAGTGCTGAACACAGACAAGTCACAAGGAATGTAGCTGCTGCTGGCTGGGTCAGTGTTTCGACAAGGTCGGCGTGTGAAGACTGTTTGTTTCTCTTGACAGGCTTTTCATGCGGACCTTTAGCATTTATATCAGTAGCTGCAACAAAACTTAGCAAAGTTCTGCATGCCATGTACCATAAGACAGATTGGGCCAAGAAGTGCTGAGTCACATCCTCATAAACCACAAAGCTGTTTGAGAAGTACAGTGAACAGCAAAGACATAGCAATGTCACAGCCGCACAGTTGTCAACCTTTGTGCTCCATGAAGTCCTTCTGTATGCATCCACCATGCTTTTGCTCACAACACCGCCAAGATACAACAGCAACGTCAAGGCTAGGGCAAGGCTGAAAAGTGGGAGCACCGTCAGTGTCAGCAGTGCAGTATGCAGCACATAATATGTCAGATGTAATGTCAGCCCTCCTGCTGCTAAGTACACAAAGTATGGGGTGTGTTCTGTGCCTTCCCTCCAGTACATCAGCAGACCTGACATAGCCAGCAACGCAACGGTCATTGTTAGAATGCCAACTGACATTGATGTCAGATCAAACCTGGCCCACACATCCTGACACATCTGCCGCACCTGCCTCAGGTATGATTGATATTGACCTTGCAGATGCTGGAACTTGGTGTGCACATCGTCGGTGACATCTCCCATTGTGACAGTTCTCATAAGTACCTGAAGCTCACCATCAGCTTTCTTCAGCAAGCTATGGAGGGAATGAAATGTGCTGTCAGGCAGGTCAGATGAAATGGCAGCATATTCAGAAACATAGCGAGACACCTGGTGGGCAGTCAGGTGTAGAGCTTTCACTGTATGAAATACCTGGTGGAGAAAATCCAAACTAATTGATAATCCAGTTATGGCTACCACAATAAAGTAAAATCAAACCAGAAAAATTAGCAAGTTCATTCAAGCATTCAGCTGTTAATGTGGATGGCAGAATAAAACCAACCACACATATTTAAACTCTAATCAGACTCACTAGCTAAGTTCTGACTTGGTAGACTATGCCTTTTCACAGAGTTTGTACGGGATACCAAATAATACATCTTTCAACACTCTTTGTGAAGTTGATACTGGACATGGAAAAAACTCTAAGCTATTTCAGATCTCACTGTAAAGTTGACACAGGACATTCAGTAAGTTTGTCTCTTAAGTCAGTTTGAGAATGGGGATGGTCGTTGGTCATTAATTCTAATTGTAAAGCACCTCATCATGCAGATTGAAACAGAAAATTAAAATAAACTGGTTTTCTTCATCACCAGACATGCCTACCCTCAAAGTTTACTTGTGGAACACTACCTCCAAAAATCAGGAACACGGCTAAAATTTCCAGAACTCTCATTATCAATAGTGTTTCAAAATGGAGGTGATTCGATCACAGCAAATTAAATGAGCAGACGATAACATTTCAGACATCAAAATTTCCATCCAGGCCCAGCCTAACCAGCCCTATGCTACCTACAGCAGGCATATGACGTAAGTGCACACTGTATAAACGCATCTGGATAGAAATGTTCCCAAACAAGATGTGTAAAAACTCATACATTTATTCAACAGTATGGTCAGTCAGTAGGTTGTTTTATCAAGAACAAAAACACATAATGTTGTAATAATTATATATATATCAGAACGAGACGAGAGGAGTGGAGGGGGGGGGGGAGAGAAAGAGACTGTGTTTGCACATGCATAAAACTTTCCTTGTGACATTACAGATCATTACCGGTTTGCAGGGGCTTATTTCTAATGCGTTATTTCTTATTGTAAGCTACAAAGATTTGTTTTTCATAACCAAAAAATCAAAGAAACATGGTGTTATTTGTCTCTTTATGTGTCTTTTTGTGTTTGCGTAGACCGTCTCGAAGTGACCATTTTCACTAGAATAACAATTACTGTGGTAAGAACACTAACAATTACTGAAATATACAAATTATAATCCTCAACTTCCATGAATTTTCTTCAAAGTTTTCCTGTCAACATTTACTCATTAGTTTTGACAGAAATACTATCTCTCTCTGTGGTTCAAACACATACGGCTGAACGGCTGTCGTCAAGATTAGCAAAGGCACTGCAGGTTGCCTTGGCAGGGTAACTGAGTATAGAGAAATACTGCAAGCCCAATGTAATCTCAAATATTTATCAATAAAGACCGGCAAAGATGGCAGTTAAAGCCCACAAATAAATTATCAAAATTATAGTTGAAGCATCTCTGTCAAACTAATGGCCGTGCCAGCCCACCTGTCTCACAGGGTTGGCTTTGGTCTCCCACCAGGGACAGTAGTTGAAGAAATCCGTGATCAGGGAGCCCAGGCTGCCGAAAGGTATAGGGATCCCCAGGAGGAGAGAGAGTGTGGGAACAAAGTCCGTCTGTTGTGTAACCACACCCTGAAATGCAAGGTTGTTAGCATAAAGTATTGCCAAAAAAATGAGATTATGAAGTCAGTAAGCAAACTGATGGTAAAACATGGAAGATAGCAAAATGTGAAGCCCAATTACGTCCACAGAATAACGAAGCTAAACAGCTGTGATTAGTATAAACCATTTTCAGATCGTAAAGGACGTCAACAGATTTTAGAAATAAGAAGTATACTAATGCAAACTAAAAATAAAATTATTCAAACTTTGTTGTGAATTGGAATCCCCACAATAACACTCCACTTCTACCTGCCTAGGGGCCGAGGAGGTTATTTTTGTGGGGCTGTAGACGAAGAGTCCAGCTGACAGCTCATCCTGGCTGTCCCCCCCATGGTCCCCTGTGCCAGTCATGCCGTGGTCACCAAGAACAAACAGGACTGTGTCGTCGGCCAGCTGCCGTGTCACATTTCTGGAAATCAAAATGCTCACAAGTGCACGCTATTGTATCTGATCTTTGAATTTTCCATCAAACCTCATTCTTTATCTCTGTAATAAATATTTTATGAAAATATTTGATACATTTTCATCATGCAATAAAACAAAGATTTTTTTCAAGTTAAGGTGTACATTGCTACAGTACAAAGTGAAGCTCACAGAGACAGCAATGCACTTTCTCAGCACCCATTTTCTAAACTCACAATGATCAGCCAGCAGGTTCCACAAAGACATGTTCTCAATTTCAACATTATCAGCCAGAAGGTTTCACAAATACCTGTTGTTTTCAATGTGAACATTATCAGCAAGTAGCTTCCACAAACTGACAAAGACGTTGCTTTCAATTTCAACATTATCCACAAAGTCCGGTGGATGCCTCAGCCAAGGCTAGGACTAGGAGTGGAAAGTAATCCCCATCCCCAACCTTAGTCTTACTGGGATATGTTTTGTGTGTGTGGGGGGTGTGGGGTGTGGAAAGTAATCCCCATCCCCAACCTTAGTCTTACTGGGATATGTTTTGTGGGGGGGGGGGGTGCAAGGAAGGGTAAAAAGTAAAGACAGGTCTCATGGGCATATCTCTAAAGCAAACATGGTCATAAAGACATTTAGACATATATCTTGAGAGCTGTTGTAGGTCACAGGGGTGTATAAGTTACTGACCACCACTTTTCTGTAGGCCAGCATGGTGAGGGCAATGCCTATCTCTTCTCCCTCACTGCCTTACCTTCCGTAACCCATGGGTCAGGTGTCCATTCACAGCTGAGCAACGCTGTAAAGGGTAGTCAACAGGGCTGGAACTAACAATCCTGGGACAGTCCCCAGCCAGCCTCCTTTCAGGATACTCCTGGGACAGTCCCCAGCCAGCCTCCTTTCAGGATACTCCTGGGACAGTCCCCAGTCAGCCTACTTTCAGGATACTCCTGGGACAGTCCCCAGCCAGCCTACTTTCAGGATACTCCTGGGACAGCCCACAGCCAGCCTACTTTCAGGATACTCCTGGGACAGTCCACAGCCAGCCTACTTTCAGGATACTCCTGGGACAGTCCACAGCCAGCCTACTTTCAGGATACTCCTGGGACAGCCCACAGCCAGCCTACTTTCAGGATACTCCTGGGACAGTCCACAGCCAGCCTACTTTCAGGATACTCCTGGGACAGCCCACAGCCAGCCTACTTTCAGGATACTCCTGGGACAGCCCACAGCCAGCCTACTTTCAGGATACTTCTGGGACAGCCCACAGCCAGCCTACTTTCAGGATACTCCTGGGACAGCCCACAGCCAGCCTACTTTCAGGATACTCCTGGGACAGTCCACAGCCAGCCTACTTTCAGGATACTCCTGGGACAGTCCACAGCCAGCCTACTTTCAGGATACTCCTGGGACAGTCCACAGCCAGCCTACTTTCAGGAT
>SMGT01007522.1:69981-80135 GCA_004794575.1 Lanistes nyassanus
TTGTTCTTTATTAATTATATTGTGCACCTTGAGGATTTCATATATTTGTCCTATGTTGTGTTCGTCTCGGATCCCAGTTGTCAGCATACGCTTATAGTGAGCGGGCTGACAACATTAAATAGGGATTCGCTGTATGCACACGTGGTACACCGAGGGTTAGCTGTGTGAAGACTAGGGTCGCTTAAAAGAAAGGGGCGGCAGATCTTTTTTGAAGATCTGCCACGTTCCTTACTTTCGACTCTCTCTTTGCTACGTGTTTGGGTACGGTAAGGTCCCTTGGGCACATACGTCAACATACGGTTGTGTCTAGCGCTGCCAGTACTTTGTTGGGGTTGTCATTTGATGATTTATAGCGCTCCATCCTCATGTGTTCTTTATTAGTAATAAACACTTTTTAAAGAATCTTCAAATTCTGTTAATCTTTTTAATGCTTTGTTCTCCTTGCCTACCATTATGAGAACGGTTTTCACCTGTTCTACAACAGTACATTCCTTGAGAGTGTAATTTCTTCTTATTACAGATCAAAATGCAGAAAAAAGTCATCTGCTACATGGACAAGACATCTGTTTCTAAGTACAAGGAAAAAGTCAAAGCCTGCCAATAAACATTTTGCCAATAACCAGTCAATGGTGACCTATTAGGTTGCTGTTATAGCATTCCCTGTATTCAATGTATGTACATCTATTCAATACATTGGGAAAGATCATGAAAAACTGACTTGAGCTCTTTGAATGCAGCCCCTGGTGTCTGGATGCCAGGAGTTGCTTGTGAAAAAATTACATCACACCAGCACAGTGAGATATTCTGTCAGACTTTATTTTCTTTCTGCACCAATGAAATAGTCATAATATTTTCAAGGTGACTAGCTTGCATATGATAATGCATGTACAACACTGCTTCATGTTTTCACTACATGTGAACATTCAATATTTGTTCACTGAATGTGAATGTCTGCATAAAACTGTCAAATATTCTAAATATGAGAGTTGTTCAATTTCTTATTTTCAAAACAATTTGAGACTTGCTAATATCCATAATAAAACCACTATGGATACCATGCAAATATAAAAGATAAGGCACAGCATTAGCCGTGGTTACAACTTGCTTAAACACACTGATATTAAATACTTTGCACTGTCCTGTAACATATAATACTAGGAAAATCCAAACTGGGTGAAGTTGGTAGCAACAAATTATTTCTGTCATTATCACACCATTTGGGTCATTTTTAAGTACTGTGGAATTATAAAATGCAAAATAAATCCAAGATTTACCATCTCAAGGGGGGGCGGGGCATGATGTTTGCCCTGGTTGTGGTGTCCCATGTCTGATTTAGAGATGTTTGCACAAACATAGCACCCTCTGCAGCTTTCAAACTTGACTTGCCAATCTTTTTTCACCCCTCAGTTTGAGCCATTAATGGTGAGCAGAAACACAGTACTGTTTCTTAAGGCCGAAGGCAGTATCTTGTGTCTTTGCTTTTCTGCTCGTAACATCTGAGGAGTTCTGGTTAAAAGTACATGGAGTGAAACTTTTCTGCTCATAACATCATCTGAGCTCTGGTTAATGTACAAGGACTGAAACTTTCCTGCTCATAACATCATATATCTTCCAAGCTCTGATTAAAGTACACGGTTATTGGGTCTTCTCTCTGGCTAATGCAGTTCAGCTGTACAGATCTCCAGTTTATTTTGCACAACTTTCCTAGTCTCTAGCTAATTTACCACACCGGTCCCATTCCCTGGCCCGTGTGATACAGCTGTAATACTCATGTAATACAGCTGTAATACTCATGTAATACAGACATCTAAGTCCTTGGTTATTGTAGCATCATGTGTCAAGTACCAACACCAGCTCTTTCTCAGATTCATGCAGCACAGTTGTCCTGATCCCTGGCCATGTACTTATATCTCAGCACAGACTGTGGGTTTAGAATACATGTAATGGGATTTGTTGAACTTAGGCTGATGATGATGCATGTAAAATCAAAATTCTCGGCGCAAAAAAAGGATACTGTAATTACTTAACCATTAAAGAATACTGAGTAAATGTATCTCTAGCAAAAAGTGATGACATCAGTCACATGTTGATGACTTGTGCTAAAAATGTGTGTGTGTGGGGGGGGAGGGGGTGTAGCCTTAATTCCAAGTTTGAACTTTCAAAAATAAACAATCCACATAAGGGTCAAGCAGCTTTTATCAAGATACATTCACATAACCCATTCTAAATGCTTCAATCAGTATTGGTGCCAGCTCAGTGTATCCGAAGTCCAGAAGCTGCCTGAATGTGGTAGAATAATAATATCAGTCCAAGCCATATCGCTGTTGTGCTGGATTCCAAGAAGCCAGACCACTTGCAGGTCACAGCATGTCCACATGCACAGTATGGAGACAAAGTTATGTCATAAGATTCATGCAACCAGTTGTCCCTCCTTTGCTATGTAATGCTGTAGGACAGGAATCAATAAATGTGTAGGAGTCCAGAAACAATATGAATTTGATCAAATTCTGCCAGTAAAACTGATGTCACTATCACTGTATGTCTGAGAAAGACATGTTTTATTCACAACATGCTACATTCACACAGGTAGGGTTAAAGATGAATCAACAGAACCAGATTTCACTGTCAAAAATTGACATTTCTGCACATACAGAAAATTACCGCACGTTTGTGCACATGGAATAAACTGTTTGTTTTTCTGACATCTTGATGCTAATCAACTTGTAGAAAGATTTCATTACATACTTCCACACCAGGGCACCAGAAATGGTAGGCATCAGCGAATAGTGAAGACACCAAATATTATCTGAACACTTAACACTTATCATCATCCTCACACAACTCTTTACCAACATTATTTCACTTAAATTCACTGACATTTTCAGTCCAACAGTGGACCCTGTCCTCTAGGGCGCTCTCTGAAGATGCATCATTTTTAACAGTGACAGAGGTAAGCCTATATTCCTCGGCATTTGGGGCTCTTACCTCCCATACGTATCTCCCTCTAATTTCAATCAAGTGAACTCCTTTAACATCACTTAGCAACCAGGTCATTTGATGGGATCGCTGTCAGGGTTCTTGGTCAGGTATTTACGAGCTGTCACAAATCTGTATCATGAACCCGTATCAAGAACCTGTCCGACAAATCCTGCTAATGTTGCCGATTTGTTGTAAAATGTAGCCACCCCCAACTTAACAAACAACAAGTTATTTAACATATAAAAAAATCAACACTTCCATAAAGACACTTTTCCCAAAAATGTAAAGATCCAAAATGTTTTTCTGTGTAATACTACACTATTTAATGTGTTATTTTTTCATCCTGAAACACTGGCTATTCCAGTCTTCATTACCACCACATCTGACACAACATCATCTGTAACTTGCCCAACAGTCGTTTTTATGCTGATTATTTTTTCCACGGAGACTTCACATGGTGGCCTTGACCTTTTTGTTTGGAAACAGCAAGGTTGTGTGTGGTCTTTTGGGTCCTTGTTTGCTAACGAACTGTTAACTACACAGACGGCTGTAGTTTACCTGAGAACTATGCACCAGATAAGTTTGTCCATGCAACATTCTCCTGTTTGTTTGTTGAAAAACGATGGAGTGAAACTCTTAATCCATTCCAATGAATATTTTTCCACAATGACTATTGCATTCACAGCAATAACGAACACTTTCTTCCTTGGGTCTTACAGCTACTGCCTCTTCAGGTGGATGACGACCAGCAAAAAATCACAACAAAACTTAAACTACATATGGTGCAAGCCATGTGGTACCACCACTAGCCAACCACATTAAAGCAAAATGACATCAATGTTTGGTCACCACCTTTTCTGCCCTGTCAGGAGAGTAGCAGCTCCATTTGTTTGTGTTACAAGGCCGGCCCCCCCACCCCCACCCCGAGACCCTCGCAGTAATGCCCACATCAGCACCAGGTGAAGTGGATGTCAGCTGGCACCAACACCAGCTGCACACCCATTGAAAACACTGATAAAGTGACAGGTCAGTTTTGAAACACCCATAGAGTGGCTTTCTGTTTGCCCTTTTAGAAGCTGTTTCTGACAGGGACTTTCTACCATCTTGTGTCAGACATACAAAATGGAAGGTTCCTCAGTTGTGTTCAGTAAAGTGTTGACCCAGTCTTGCCAAATCAACGATTAGAAAACAGCAACTGGCAGAGAGTGTCAGTCTGCTGGGGCTGGGGGTGTTTGTGGCAGGAAGATTTGGGCTGAGAAAAGCAAGCACAAAATTCACAATAATATATGGCACTAGAGCACAGACTGTCAACCTATCCACTAAAATCTAAGAATAGGAAATCATTCAAATATAATCGCAGAAGGAAAGTGTTTACAAAAGTTTTAAAAAAATAAACCATAACTTTAACGGAAACAACATTTTTGAATTTCAACAAACTTTTGATGTTCAGTTCTCTCCCCTCCCCTCCCCTCCACCCCCCCCACCCCGCATCAATGCCGTTTAGGGAAAACGTCAGTTTATCCAGACTTCAAAGAATTAGGGCTGTGCCTCCATTTCTCAAGAACAGGCACAGGTAACATCTACCAACCTGAATGCAGTTAGTTTCAAGATACGTTGCATGCAAGTGTAACGATTGACACAAACTTGCAGGCCACAAACATCTTATAGTTCAACCCTGACCACTCTGCATTTGGCACAGAATGCTTCAAAAGCTAGACCTGAGTAGCCAATATTAAGCCAATGCGTTTACAAAATCTCAAAAAATACACATTAATCATGGTAACCCCAATACAAAAAAAAAATTATAGACATGCCAGGGAAGGCCTGTTTTCTCATTTTCAGCCAACATGCCATCTTGGAGAGTCTACAGAGATTTCTTGGTAGAGTCTGGCTGTGATTTAGCCTTGTCAGTTTTGACGTCACCAGCGGCAGTGGGGGAGAAGAACTGAGGATACCTGAGGCATCGATATGCAAACAGTTGAGGCACAATTAACAGGGTCCCATTGATGAGCCAGAAAAGAAAACGGACTCGCCCACTCTGTGGCACTCGATGCACATATGGGGTACGGTAGTGAAACGATGAACCAATGTGAGCAAACTGTCCCTGGAAAAAGCATCCATTAAATTAGATGAAACTAAAAAACAAATACTTTATATGAGAAAATATTATTCTTAAATCACCACTGAACATGACAAACATCAAATCAGTGCGTCATGAATTGATGCAAGACCCAAAAATGAAGCCATACACATCACACATAACCCCCAAGATGCATTCAGCCAGCAGTTTGCACACATCGGAGACTATCTTCCCAGGGATCCTTGGCTACCTTCAGCACGCTGTCCACAGCAGACAACATGTTTGTTTTCTTGGTCTCCCTCCGGTCTCCTCCTTTCAGTACTCATCACTGATAAAAATGACAGCTCATGCTAATATTTAGTGATCTATGCATGCATGCATGCATGTGTGTGTGTGTGTGTGAAAGAGGGAGCATGAGTGTGCACATGCTACATGCATGGATGAGAAATCATGTCCATGTGCACACATGCTCATTCCAAACATTACTTTGGTTACAGTATTTAGGTTCATTTGGTGATTTATCCAAGTACTGAAAGTGTTATCACTTAGCACTCACACATGCACATTTGCACACATGGTTGCCTATACACGCAAGAATGTGCATGCTTGCACACACATTCATGCACATATGTGCAAACATACATGTGTGCACATCTCAATTTTGATATTTTTAATATTCACGAAAAAATATTGAATGATTTTAAAAAGTTTCTTTAGAAGTATGTGGCTGTCATAAGAATTTGTAAAACATTAGAGCACAACTGAGTGACTGTTGACCTTTAAAGCGAAAAGAAGATCGGACGTTAACCAGGAAAACCAACCAGCCATCTGCTGTGGACTGCACATAACACAAGTACACAGAGAAAGACATCTTCTCTAAAGTCTGTGTTAAGATAGCAGCCCCAGTGTGTAATGCATGAACTCGTCTATGTCACATGTCACCCTAGGCTATTACCTGTCACTCCTAGGTAAGCCTTTTAGCTCCTCCCTTTGTAAGCTAGCAGGGGAGAGATACGTCATCACCAGGTTAATCGCTCCGCCCTTTCCGAACACTTAGTTAGGGGTAATGCTACGCCATTGGTTATGGAAGTCGCCCTGCTCTCGCTAGTCTGGCTAGAACCGGTTTACTTGAGGGTGGTGCGTCAGAACGCTTACTACATAAGGAGGTAAAAATGTTAGATCGACAGGGAGGAGAGAGCGAGACACAGGGAGGGAAGAACAGAGGGTCACATACAGAGAGGGATGTGCACCTAGGAAGAGACCCAGTGAAGCGACCACGTGCTAGCCTACGGACCTCAGTCGCCATCTTGCCAAAAGGAAGACTCCAGCTCTCTTGCAGTTACGAGTGTAATCTGCTGACCGCCTCGACAGACTGAGACGGAAAGAGACCAGTGGACGTGCCTTATAAGTAAGGTCTGCTCTTACCTTAAACTTATCTTAGAGTCGGGGACTCGCGTTGAAGTAAGATAAGTGTTTTTATCCTGCCGGAGACAGGAGATGTCATAGCTAGTGATTGGGCAAGTGTGCCAGGAGACGGGACTGAGTGTAGCGTGGCTGAAGCAGTGGCGTAGCTTATTTTGTGGGTCGCTGAATAGCTGTAGGGTCAGTAGCGACAAGATTTGGTGCTCGGTCATCAGTCACGTGTCGCATTGGTGTATTGCAGTAAAGCTGTTGGTACGGTAGGGACCAGAGTTGGTGCTCTGTAACGGTCGCTTCTCGTATCTGTGTACTGCGGTAAAAGTAGTGTTTCAATAGGGACAAGAGTCGGTGCTCTTTGGTGGTCACTTATTGATTCAGTTTGATAGCTTTGTTATTGTGTATCACAGAAGTCGTGGTTGCAGTGGTGACAAGAGTAAGTGCTCTATTGTCGGTCACTCATTGTACATGTGTATTGAGCGGGATCATAGGCCGGTTTGGCAGTTTGGTTTCCCTCTTGCATTGATTTGATTATTTCCTTTGTCTGTTGCACGTGGTATGACGTCATCAGCCAGCGTCTTACCCTAGACACGAGCACGGTGATTCTTTGTAAATACTTTGTAGATATTTGAGGTTGTCGAGCCAGTTAGTGTTTTTGAAATATATGCTGAATAACAGTTCGCTGCAGTTGAGTGTTTTACGAGGGTGGGGGCTCTTGAGCTAGTAGTGTTTTGCCTGTGAGAGACTGAGCGACCGTGTCGAAGTATGAGAATCTTTTCCCTCGGAAGATTGCTCTAGTTGTTCACATTATTTCACAGCATCGTCACCCTTTGGTTTAGAAACCACTGACCTAAAGCAGTAAAGGTTTTGGTGACGATTGCTAAATTAAATCTACGTTTACAAGATCGCCATAAACAGTTTGTTCAATAATTCTCAAAAGTCGAAGTCCAATAAGATAAGGTACCCGCCCGCCGTGACAGTCTAAAGTAACGCTGTCCAGATATGCACCTTGTGACTGGACATAAAGCCGCGAAGCCAAACCAACCCCACCCCTCTGCAAGGCAACACAAGACATCCACATACGGCACAAATCTGCATGTGCACAAGCCGGTTTTTTTTAAATACAACTGCTCAACAAATGCATACCCGTAACCTGAACTTAACACAAACACTGAAACAGATAACTTTTTTGTATGTCAGATATATCTAAATACACGCCTAAAGCATCAGAAGTGATGCACATTCTCCTTCCATAAGCTACAACCACTCTCATTGGCCACACACACACACAAGATCCACTCTCTTTGGCCACACACACACACACACAAACTACACATCCATTCTTACTGGCCACACATTTGTACACACAACGTACAGATCCACTCATACTGACAACACACTAATCACATGCTGTCCACACACTAATCACATATTGATCACACACTAATCACATATTGACCACACACTAATCACATGCTGGCCACACACTGACCACACACTGACCACACACTGGCCACATGCACACTCTCTCACCTGGGCTGCAGCTCCAGCATGTACTAGTGAGAAGTCCAGCATCCAGTGATGTCCGGGCCAGATGAGACCACAGATGGCAGCTACATAGTAAGGCAGGAAATACAACAGATACACCATCATCTGCAACAGCACAACCAGTGCCAGGTCAGCAAAACTGTCAGGTTTTACAAAATGGTATCCATGGCATGTGTGAGTATGCAGGTGAGGGACTAATCCCAAACAACATTTCCCTGTCTGACACGGACCTGTCCCAAGGTACGTTCTCAGGCCAAACCCTGACTGACATAACTGGTTGGAGTGAAAACAGTTTTTACACCATCACTGTTTAAACAGTCATGTGCTTGTTACAAGCTAAAAATGCAGGGTAATGTTGTATGTCAAAGAAGGTTTTTATAAAATCCATGAAGAGACATGCCACTATCATTTTCAGTACTGTTGGTATTTACCATGGTTTCAATAGATTTAATTTCAGTATAAAATCGCTTATCTTGTAAGAAATCAGTGGAAATTAAACATAGATACAATTTATCTTCCAATTTGATGCAGCATATGAGATCATAGTTGACCATGGGTGAATGCTCTGTGTTGTTAGCATCGTGACCATCTATCTGGTGGGAGCATTTTGCAAAAGGCATCGCTATTTCAAAAGAAAAAAACCCAACCCCCAAATGCTAATCTTTTCCTCCAGGGTTAAATGTTTACACTTTCCTCCAGTGTTAAATGTTTGGGAGCATTTTGCAAAAGGCATCACTATTTTAAAAAAAACCCCAAATGCTAACCTTTCCCTTCAATGTTAAATGTTTACACATTCCTTCAGTGTGAAATGTTTACACATTCCTCCAGTGTTAAATGTTTACACTTTCCTCCAGTGTGAAATGTTTACAATTTAATGATGCATGTAACTGTGCACTCACTGACTGGAACATGCACAATGCTTATGTACACATACTCAGATTTGAAAACCACTCGCTGCTCAAACTCTTGTGCACTGCCTTGGTGGTCTAGTGGTTAAGGCATTCATTTCCATGGCAGGACATTGGTGGGTCACGCCTGGGCCAAGTCATACCAAAGACTTAAACATTTTCAATCTAGTAGCTGCCCTGCCAGATGCCTGACACTATAGGGAGCAGTACTAGGACTGGCTGGCCCAGCGTCAGTATGTGACTGGGTGGGACTGAAGCCTGTGTTGCAACAGCAGTCCCAAGTGGCAGCATGTTACCTTGTCTCAAGCAACACTGTCCTGATATGCACCTCGTTTGTGGCAGAACAGTAAGCAACAACACCCGCCCAGTCCACCTTCAAACTCTTGTATGTGAGACACATACTATAGACTTTGATGTCACTATCAAAACCTCTGCATGTCAGCAGTCAAACCACACATCTAGAGATTTGCAGCAGGAACATGTTCGCTACAGGCAGGTAGAATGTATGACTGGGACCATAAGTGGTTGTCTGTTTCCTGACAGATGCCCGCCTATCCAAGGCTGGATAATGTTGAAAGCTAAATGGTGCATGACCCAAGTGTGAGGCATCCATTTTTTAAGTCAATGCAGTCAATGTGAGAAATATAGATAATCGAGGTGATGACATAAAAGCCCTGGTCACATTTAGCAAGTTGTACACACAGATGAAGAACTCAAAACAATCAACCTGTCTTGGCAAGAAGCAGAAAAGATCACTGAAGACCACAGGAGGTGGAGGACAACTGCGCAAGGCCTGTGCCCCACAAGGATGAAAGAGGACTAAAATAACACAAGGTTGGCCTACCTGCGCTTTCGGGAAAGCGTTGTCAGCCAGGTATGGCTCTAGCTTGTCCTTGTACATCTGACCAGCATGCACACTACCTCCAAAAGCGGCCTGCCAGAGAACATCATTATAATCCTTTAGCACAGCACAAATAACAACAGTCTCCCAATACACACCTGACAACGTCAACATTCTCCTAAAACACAGTCCACAAAATCCTTCTGAGATGCAGGTCATTAAATCTTACCTCATCTTGTAACATAATCTCATTACAAAACACAAAACACATTTATTTACCACCAATTAACCATGAATTAAAGAAAATTAATCATTTGCAGCAAGACTTAAAAGAACATATACAATCAACACACTTTTAACACATTCTCATACCTCTATACAC
>SMGT01007522.1:84067-94674 GCA_004794575.1 Lanistes nyassanus
GTAGGCTCCCTTGATTGCATACGTCAGCATACGGTTGTGTCTAGCGCTGCCAGTACTTTGTTGGGGTTGTCGTTTGACGATTTATAGCGCTTTGTCCTCATTTGTTCTTGATTGATTATATTGTGCACCCTGAGGATTCCATGTAATTGTCCTATGTTGTGTTTGTGTCGAATCCCAGTTGTTAGCTTACGCTTAGTTAGGGATTTGCTGTATGCACACGTGGTACACCAGGGGCTAGCCGTGAGAAGACTAGGGTCGTTTAAAAGAAACGGATGGCAGATCTTTTTTTTGAAGATCTGCCACGTTCCTTACTTATGACTCTCTCTTTGCTAAGTGTTTGGGTACGGTAGGCTCCCTTGATTGCATACGTCAGCATACGGTTGTGTCTAGCGCTGCCAGTACTTTGTTGGGGTTGTCGTAAAACATGTATTTTTTTCTTATTTTAATCAAGAAATCATTTTGCAGACATACCAAATGGTTGGGCAAAAACCCCAAGCTGAAATTTTTGCAGCTTGAACCAAGTATTCGGATTTTTGTTCCTCTTAGCAATTTAATTTTTATGAGAATAAAATTGTTTTTGGCATAATCGCAAAGCTTTGGTGTAAGGAAGGTGCTTGTTCAGCATAAACATGTCAAATGGCATACAATTCAAATGTCTGCTACCCCATACACTTCAACTGAAAACAATGGCAGGAAAATAATCCAACCATATGCAACAGACTTTATCTGCCACCCTCACCTCCCAGAGGTTCTCTTCAACATTGAAAGCCGACGAGTATGTGTAGTTATCTGAGAAAATCTGATTCAATGGTGAGGAAAATCATATTCCCTGCTGCTGTTGGATCTGTTGCTTGCTGCTGTGTTCACCTGACATTTTGCTTTTAAATGAGGTCAAACTAAATTCTATGTGAGGGCAACTGATATTATTTCACATATACTTTCTTTAAACACTGGATACAGAAAAATTAAATTTTGTGTGTTGGCTGGGATTTTAGTTTCAAGTTAAGTCACCAATGAAAGCTATCTGATGCCAGTGGTTGTAGGGTACAAGGTGATAAAAAGAATAGGTAACAGGGTGTGGAAACCACAGTGCCTGAAAAATACCCATGATGGCCAGTCCTGCAAATGTGCCACCTGAACAAAAACCGTGTGCCTGACACAGAATCCAAACCCACAACTGTCTGCATCAGAAACTGCATGTCTAACTCAGGATCCAAACCCACAGCCCTCTATATCTAGATTTTGAAATGGAAAGGACAAAAGACTTCTAGCAAAGACCAGTGTTAAGTCACATAGTGAAGATTTTGCTATGACTGCTAATGATCTAGATTGAAGGGTAACATCATTCGGCCATCTTCACTCTGCAAGACTAAGTCATTCTCCGTACTCAGTAAGGACCTAAAAACTGACTTCTCAAAGGACCTACATTCCAAAAGAACAGTTCACCCGGACTAAAGCACTGTCGAGGCTTTATGTATGCAACATTGAAATGACAGTAGCATTTCTTCTGTAGAGATTTTACGCACACGGTTTTTATGTGCTCCATGTTAACCTGTTTTTGGTCTAGTTAAGCCTGTGGTTTTTACCATTAGTGTGCAGCTTTGCCTTTACTGTGTGGCTAGGTTTTATGTTTTTTCTGTTTTCACTCCCATCCTCTCACATTTTTTGTTATTGTTAACAACTATTTTATGTATCTAGTGTGTGCATGCATGTGTTATCAATGTTCAAGTTTGGTTTTGCATTAAAAAAATAAATTATTAATATATATGGGATAGCAGCTTTCCAATTACACAAAGCATCATCACTTGATCATGCTAAAGCAGAAGCTACCTCTCAGAAAGCAACAGAGAAAACAAACAATATACACTGTACATGAATACTGAATGGTTTTCTTATCTAAATAAAGAAACTCAAGAAAAATGTGTTACCCATAAATATGCCAGGCATCAGGACCAGCATGCTATGTCCAATGGAGGCAGCCCAGTACAGACCTACATCACGGTAACTCTGACTGTTGACATAGCAGCAAATTATTCAATAGACCTTTTCCTTAAACCTCAGTCATTGTTCATTAGAGTGATCTCCCCTGAAACTTAGAACAAACACAACAAAGTTTCTCACTATGCAATAGTAATCTTTGCTGCCTGGAAATGTCCAGGGTAAAGCATTGTGCATGGACAACATGAATCCCCAGTCTCCATACCTGTTTAGAAAGGATTGACTGTATGTACACATTTCTGATTAATACAGGTCAGAAGCACCCCACTGTTATTAAGACATTTTCTGAGACCTGAAATAAATTAAGATAATAAAAGCTAAAGTCAATAAATATTTGTAACAATGGAAGCAGGAGTCTAAACTAGGATTCAAAAAAGCCTGAAAACATGCAAGAATAAAGAAAAACATCTGGTAGGATGTGCATAACTAAGTCTGAAAGATTAAACTTTTGGGGCAAAAATCTTACGTTTGATACCTTGATGCAGACAAGCAGGGTAAACTGGAAAAAGTGAAGATGACTGAATCCATATAGGTCACCAGATTAATAATCTGTATGTGCAAGAGCCTTGCATCACCCTCTCACCTCGCTTGCTGTCGCCTCTTTATGGTAGGCCTACCTGATTAAACAGTCTGCATCGACTGGAAGCTGACAATCTCTGGTAAGGGCCGCTAGCTTGTCAAGTTCCGATTTATTGAAATCCTCACTAGGAACACCTTGATCTTTCAATGCTCGTGACTTACTTGCCATTCCAGTTGATGTCTCTAAAGTGTTTTAGGTTTAAGGGAAGATTACTATCACAGCCATATTATATTGTCTTCAATCAAGAGTAAGTCTTGAATGTAGGAAAAAAAGCACACAAGATGGCGAAAACATGATTACACATCGCACCATTTCCCGATGGAATTTTAGGCAAATAAAATACATAATTTTTTTGCATTTTATTGGTTAGACACTCAATGTTATCAAGTACATTATCCCAAATGTGTATCAAATTTGAAAAATACCTTTGAAATTTAAAACTCTCACAATGGAAATGTACAGGGGGTGTGACATCGAATAGACATTTGATAATCAAGGAAGTGAACTGGTAAGAGTTAAGTCGGTCAGAGGAGCCTGGTCATATCTGCTTTTTCCAAAGGAAAAAAGAAAACTAAAGACTGATATTACTACAAAGACAGAGTGTGTGTTCTCTCTAAAAGCACACATTTCACTGGGGTCTGGGGATGGTGGACACAGAACTGTTTCTGAAGCGAGAGGAGGTGAGGAGATTCCTATCAAAGGGCACGGTAGTACTCTAACCCTAACCCTAACCCTATATTCTATTTACAACAAAACACTTGCATGTGAATATGTGTGTTACTGTATTTTTAGATTCCTATCAAAGGCCACTGTAGTACTCTATTTACAACAAAACACTTGCATGTGTATGTGTGTGTTACTGTATTTTTATATGTACTAACGTTGGAAAACCACAGGTAACCATTCCTTTCTGTCTACACACACACACACAGATGTGCACACACAAGTAAGTTTGCAGGCACACCCACACATTCACGAATGTCCTGTGACAGTGTACTTACTTCCATGACTGTGCAGCCAAGATCATTAGGTACATGGCATAGTGTGCGACACCGTCCCAGTAAGAGATCATTGTGCCATGTGCTGTCTTGAGGTAGGGCTCTCCATCACGCAGATAGAATTCCATGAAGTTTGCAATAAGCCCATCATTCTCAAGCGCAATAACCAAGTCAATAACAGATGCAAAGGTGAATATGCTCAGCACTGAAAATTTAAAGATAAAAATAACTTGCAGTAAAAAGGTAGTATATATAAATATAAACATAAATATAATTTTTATAATAAAATGTCTACTGAAAATATAGCAGGGTTAGTGAAAACTAAGTATTCAACATTTGGTAACAACATGTTTGAATGATATTGTTTCTTACAGACTATGCCACAAGCTGTATTATTGGTTCTTTTATTTCTTAATGTCCAGTCGCAACTGAGGTGTATATCAAGATGGTGTTGCTTCAGACAAGTTAATGAGCTGCCCACACATGGGACTGCCATCACAACACAGGTTTCAGTCCCACCCAGTCACGTTATACTGACACCGGGCCAGCCAGTCCTAGTACTGTTCCTGTTTATGATGGTAGCACTCATCGAATCCTTTTGTACAAATCACAACAGACCAGTTTTTGATTAACTGTATATAATTCTCAAGAAAGAACCAGAACAACTTATAAGCTCACGTGCAAGATAAAACGGAAGTCTCTCTCTCTCTCTAGGGCAATCATTCACGAGTAGGAAAGTTATCTCCCTTGGATCAACATTCCCAAACAGTTCCCTGTAGTGCCAGGCGTCTGGCAGGGCAGCTACTAGACTGACACTTTTCAGGTCTTGGGTATGACTCGGGCGGAGCGCAAACCGCTGACCTCCTGCCTTGTAAGAAGACGCTTTAACCATTAGACCACTGAGGCAATTTGCTGTTTTATTTGTATGTCTTCTAGTCCTAGGCTAAAGAATGATTTTTTCAGAACAGTAACTATTAATCTCAATATCTTGCAAAACCCTTTACCAGACAGTACATGGCACATTTATGTGTGGTTCAAGATACATCTTGCGTAACTGATTTCTCTGCAGCCATTGCAGCAAATCTGCTCACCATAAAAGAAGTTGTCAGTTCGTTGTGGTTTACTTTTCAAGAGGAAGTAGGGAGTTACTGCAACACTTGCCAGCACTGCAGCGCCAATCAGCAAGATGACAATAGGGTCTTTCATTGTGCTCAGCTGATTGCAGGTGTAGGCAAGAGGTATTGCCAGCAATGATGTTAGGAATACGGAGAGAGGACCCAGCAGTGTCATTATGGAATCTTTCCTCCCTGCCAAGTGTGTTCCTGAAAGTGCAGTGAAGACTGGATTTTCTTGGCCCGTCTGCAGACAGAAATGTGATTTCATCAAAACTGTTAAGAAGTCTTGATTTTCACACCACACTGATACAATCCGCTTGAAGAGTACAGATGGTCACATTGTAGTTCTTTACCATTTTTTTCATTTTATTTGGATGAGGCATGAGAAACTGAGATTAGAGGGACATTTGTCAAGCATAGATTTGCACATGTGACAGGAATTTTGATATCATGAGAAAGGGAGACTTAGCTTTTCAACTTTATGCACATAATTACTCACTTGATACACGTAATTTTACGCAGTCACACGTTAAACATAGCTTTGTAACAGAGAAATAGAAATATTCCAGTCAGAAGCCTACAACTGTACAAGGATCAATGTTAACCAATTTCCCAATAGCTGACCTGCACTGTACAACTCTGCATGGAAACATTCATGTGCACAAAATGTTTTTAATTAAATATTTCATTTCTGATGTTTTTGTAACATTGCATCCAGTATTAAGACTTCATATGCCAGCATTATGCAGCAGTACAGACTTGGCAATAACAGACGTCTGCAAGCTTAGCTTCGATGTTGTGTCAGAACTATTCTTACCAACAAACACAAGCCCAAACCCTAACCCTAACTCTTACCAACAAAAACAAGCCCAAACCCTAACCCTTATCCTACCAACACAAACCCTAACCCTTATCCTACCAACACAAACCCTAACCCTTATCCTACCAACACAAACCCTAACCCTAACCCTTACCAACAAACACAAGCACTAACCCTTACCAACAAACACAAACCCTAACAACAAACACAAGCACTAACCCAAACCCTTACCAACAAACACAAGCACTAACCCTTACCAACAAACCCTAACCCTAACAACAAACACAAGCCCAAACCCTATACCTAACCCCAAAACTGTCCCCAACCCAAACATTCATATGAAGGGAAAGAGGACTCTATAATAAGATGTAATCTAAAGCATTTGTTGAAAGTACAGCTTCACAAAGCAATCAACCATCTGATATTAACTAATGGTACCTTAATGTAGGTTTGTGACAATGGATGTTTAATTTTTCTATATTTGCAAAATGAGAAAGAAAACAACTCGACAGGGACTAAGCTGGGGAATCAGATGGTTAGAGCACTGGCCTCCGAGCCTGAAGGCACTGGTTTGATATCCATGCACTGCTCCAAGCCGACCTAGCTGTGAGTGGGTACCTGGCCCATGGGTCAGTGTTGTGACCCACACTTTAGCATGAACAATATTCACAGAGTGCTACTCACATACTTCACAGGGTGTGTATATGCACGTGTGTGTGAAAATAACCATTTGAAGTCAGGCACTGGCATTTAGCTCTCAGTCTCAGTGCTGGTTCTGAATGATCTAGCGTTGTTAACCAACTAAGTCCAGTTATCACTATTGAAACCAAATCATCGACCATCAAACAGTAGAACTCTGCACAACAGTATGGTATGATAAGTTTATTTACACTACACTTAACTTTGCTTCACTAGTTGTTTCTAATCATCGACTCTCACAATCAACCCTCTCTCTTTTATTTCAGACTAATGATTGTACATGTAATGTAGACAGTGCAAAGAGTTTTTCTTGATTTTGTAACATATGACTGTTCGTGTCTTGGTGTTGTGCCCTTCAATTATCTTTGCTGTTGGTTTTAGCGAAACTAACAAAACAATCTCGATGTTTCTTGTTTCTGTAATGTTCGAGCTTCTAAAAGTTCTAAAGTTACGTGTTGCCTGTGTGTGGATTACTATAGTGTCATGTTCAAGGTTGTTTTACTGAAACCTTTGCAAGTGACATCAATAAATGTGAGTTTTCTTGTCAACTGAAACAGTTATGTCTTTCGTTTGTTGGCTGCAAGTTTTTATGCATATAAGATTTTGCTTGATCGAGATCAGTGACTCGATCAATTCAAACCCGGTCAATCATATACTGACAATCTAAGTAGGCACCACGGCCCACCACCTGCACTTATTCATGTCTCACAGAAGGGAACTTTAGCCGATCTACTGAAAAAAACCCTATTCGAATGTCAACACAGTTTAGACACTAATAGTAACACAAAAATGACAAAATCTCTGCTAACAGTACACTACGTACGTGACTACCAAACTACTGACAGTAGTACTGTACAATCATCCATCAATCGATTCAATGTAGCGGTAATTTCGCCTGCAACAGCCCAGCTCCAAACATGGGGTTCCTTTTCAGAGTAACCACAAAAGATAAATGAACTGATCTTCAAAGACAATAACATGAAAGGCTCTCCTAACAATGATGAAAACTGTCAGCGACACAAACCTCTTGCCGTGTCGGAGACCTGGACTGTGTCAAGACCTCAAACGGAGTGGTTGCGATCTTTCTTTCAATTTGTCCGATTCTAATATGGATATTTACCAACACGCACCTTCGGAGCATGGGATACACACGGACAGATTGTGGAAAAGAGATTTTTGGGAACATCTATTCTACGAAGGATTCCAACAACGCAAGTTAAATTTTACAGTTAATTCATTTAAAATAAGAATCAGTTTTTATATAAATGCTAGATGCTTATAATTAGAGGCAAATAGAGCTCGTTTGTTCTCTGAATGGGCTGTCTAACCTTGAAAAGTTGGCATTCCCAATGCCGCAGCGGCAATGGAATGCCTTGGTAAGGTTATATACCATCACCAGGCATGCCCATGCCCATGGATAATATATATATAGAGAGAGTCTATCCTATTACTAATATATCGACAAGTACATATTTAGGATATTAAAACGTTCCTTTGGTAGCTTTACATAGGATTCTGTAGAAGAACATGTTACCTGATGTTAAAAATGAAATTGATATTTAGCTGCACACTTGAGGAAAATTGCCATCATTTTTGTACACTTTGGTGCCGAGAAGTTCCTAAAGGCTTAGTCTGATGTCATCTGCAGGTCTGACATCTACGAAATGAGGCTGAGCTACCTTGCTTGTAGCTACTTCAAGAAATATGTCCAGCGAGAAATTGCAAAAGCTACAGGGGTTTCAGTATACAAACCCATTCAGGGCTGGAGAGAAATCAGAAAGAAAACATGGTTTTATGATGAAAACAGACCTTGGACTGACGCTGCAAAGGCTGCCAACATGCCCAACAAATTCCGTAAGCCCTTGCTGCTGGAGCCAATAGCAGATGAGGACTGGGCTTTTTTCAAGGGTGACAGGGTCAGTACAATTGTCCTGCTCTGTGTGCATGTATGTCTGTGTGAATGGGGTGGTGGTGGTGGTGGTGGTGGAGGAGGAGAGAGGAGGGAGATAGTAATGCTTTATCATTTTTTTTTTTGGTCATCTGGCCCATTTCACCAACATTGCACCAAGACACTTTAAACAGTCATGTCGTTTGGAGGCTGTGCAGTCCATAACGCATTGAACTTGGTCATAGTTTGTTGGTTAACTCTTTGATGAATTACCTCAGCATATGCATCTGCTGTCATGATGTTTCTCGTGGCCATGCTGAATGCTTTGATTTGGCAGATAAAAATTGTGTCAACATGCTTAATAGCGTCAGGGAATTAACCTTAAGGCCTTGTATTGCTGGAAAGCTGTCGTTGGTTGTATCCCCTGCACTGTTTTGATGAATTTTTAAAGCATGGTTTTGCAGAGTTGCTGATAATGCATGTTTGGAGATAATTTATCACAAAAATTCAAGAACAATGCAGAAATGTGTAGACTGACCCTGCTTTTTAAAAAAAAAATACAAAATGACCCTCATATTTCAGGCTAGAGGGAAAAATGTTTTAGGTGAATCATGGCTTATCAAGTCAGTTTCCAACATTCAAAATGATTGGCTACAGTTTTGGACATCTCAGTTTGTGAACAGTTTGGGATCTTCAAGGATGCAAATGTGTTTCATTTCAAAGTGAAACTGAGTAAAACCTTTCAGCAGCAGATTCAAAATAGAATCCTCCTGATTGGTGGCATTTTCGACTCTCTGGAAGTGTAAAAGCATTGACACATAAATATGGTAAATGTTTGTTCCTCAGAAGACACCGGACACACATCTATATTTACAGTCCATTTATGTTACTAGCTGACACAAATCATCATCTGGCAACTCAGTAATGAGTATTTGGCAGAAATAACTAGTTAGCATCCTGGAGCCTTTTTGATGTTAGCATCTTGGAACCTTTCTGTTGTTAGCAGCCTGGAGTCTTTCTGATGTTAGCATCCTGGAACCTTTCTGATGTTAGCATCCTGGAACCTTTCTGATGTTAGCATCCTGGAACCTTTCTGATGTTAGCATCCTGGAACCTTTCTGATGTTAGCATCCTGGAGTCTTTCTGATTTTAGCATCTTGGAGCCTTTCTGATGTTAGCATCCTGGAACCTTTCTGATGTTAGCAGCCTGGAACCTTTCTGATTTTAGCATCTTGGAGCCTTTCTGATGTTAGCATCCTGGAACCTTTCTGATGTTAGCAGCCTGGAACCTTTCTGATGTTAGCATCCTGGAGCCTTTCTGATGTTAGCATCCTGGAGCCTTTCTGATGTTAGCATCCTGGAGCCTTTCTGATGTTAGCATCCTGGAGCCTTTCTGATGTTAGCAGCCTGGAACCTTTCTGATGTTAGCAGCCTGGAGCCTTTCTGATGTTAGCATCCTGGAGCCTTTCTGATGTTAGCAGCCTGGAGCCTTTCTGATGTTAGCATCCTGAAACCTTTCTGATGTTAGCATCCTGGAGCCTTTCTGATGTTAGCATCCTGGAACCTTTCTGATGTTAGCATCCTGGAGCCTTTCTGATGTTAGCAGCCTGGAACCTTTCTGATGTTAGCATCCTGGAACCTTTCTGATGTTAGCATCCTGGAACCTTTCTGATGTTAGCATCCTGGAGTCTTTCTGATGTTAGCATCCTGGAGTCTTTCTGATGTTAGCATCCTGGAACCTTTCTGATGTTAGCAGCCTGGAACCTTTCTGATGTTAGCAGCCTGGAGTCTTTCTGATGTTAGCAGCCTGGAACCTTTCTGATGTTAGCATCCTGGAGTCTTCTGATGTTAGCATCCTGGAACCTTTCTGATGTTAGCATCCTGGAGCCTTTCTGATGTTAGCATCCTGGAACCTTTCTGATGTTAGCATCCTGGAGTCTTTCTGATGTTAGCATCCTGGAACCTTTCTGATGTTAGCATCCTGGAACCTTTCTGATGTTAGCATCCTGGAACCTTTCTGATTTTAGCATCCTGGAGTCTTTCTGATGTTAGCATCCTGGAACCTTTCTGATGTTAGCATCCTGGAGCCTTTCTGATGTTAGCAGCTTGGAACCTTTTTGATTTTAGCAGCCTGGAGCCTTTCTGATGTAAGCAGCCTGGAGCCTTTCTGATGTTAGCAGCCTGGAGCCTTTCTGATGTTAGCATCCTGGAGTCTTTCTGATTTTAGCAGCCTGGAGCCTTTCTGATGTTAGCAGCTTGGAACCTTTTTGATGTTAGCATCCTGGAGCCTTTCTGATGTTAGCAGCTTGGAACCTTTTTGATTTTAGCAGCCTGGAGCCTTTCTGATGTTAGCAGCCTGGAGCCTTTCTGATGTTAGCAGCCTGGAGTCTTTCTGATTTTAGCAGCCTGGAGCCTTTCTGATGTTAGCAGCTTGGAACCTTTCTGATTTTAGCAGCCTGGAACCTTTTTGATTTTAGCAGCCTGGAGTCTTTCTGATTTTAGCCGCTTG
>SMGT01007522.1:121648-138035 GCA_004794575.1 Lanistes nyassanus
TTACATCACTCCATTCTCCAAACACACCTGATACCTTTAAATCATTGCAATCTTCAGGTGGTTCTGGAGAAATATTAACCTTAATTTTTCAGACCAAGACTGGGACACTAAAGCTGATGAACTCAAAAAGGTCACATTTAAACCAGTCCTGTCTACTTTTGAAGACGATATCAAACAGCAGATGGGGATCAAAGACACACAACAGCGAGCACCTACGTACTGGTACTGAGATCTTGTCTTCAGTTTTGGTTCATCCTTGCGGAGCAACAAGTGCACGATTTGTTTCTTCATAATGGAAAAGCCAGATGTTTGTCTTCACAGTGTCCTGTTGATGTGACCTCTTTAATGCAAAGAGCAAAAATTAGTTTCTGCTTTCTCAAGATTTATGTTTGTCACATTAGGCTGTGTGGACTGTGTGGCTACCTGGGTTCTTCACACTGCTGTAACGACCTGTTACTGTCAAAATGGTTGAATAAATCATGGAGGACTACAGAAGCCTTTTTAAGCTTTTAAACTGAATGCATCGTGTGTTTTTATTAATTGGTTCTGATGTGTTATTGCCAGTCGCTTTGGGTATCCCCGCATACAGTGGTAATGCAAGCTTATGCGTTTCTGCAGTTTTGACATCATATGAAAGCAACTCTGAAGAACTATTCGAATAACTATGCCCTAAAAACTGTATAATGCCAATGAAGAATTTTTCTCCAACAAACTTCTTTTCCCCCAAGAAATTTCTAAAATATTTCTGCATGAAAAGTATTCAAATTTCTATTTAAAAAAAGTTGCATATAGGTGCAGAAGTAGTTTGTCATTACTGCTTTCATCAAGTCATGCAGAGCATGCATTTCCAAGAAGGAGTCGTGCATCTGGATCCTGCCTTCAGCCCACAGTATCTACATTCGGCACCTGTTGATGGATCTGGC
Source organism: Lanistes nyassanus (assembly GCA_004794575.1). Classification (NCBI taxonomy): domain Eukaryota; kingdom Metazoa; phylum Mollusca; class Gastropoda; order Architaenioglossa; family Ampullariidae; genus Lanistes; species Lanistes nyassanus. The sequence goes on from SMGT01007522.1 coordinate 122,572, forward strand.
TGTCGAGGTTTTCGTGGTTCCCTCTCCCCCTCCCTTGATACCACACACCCTTCCTTTGACTTGAAGTCGGCCAATCAACTGACCCCTCTCTCTCGTGCATCCACACACAGACAAGGGATCTCTCTGCTGACTGCTCGCTTTATTCGTGTACTCAAATGGTTCAACTGTTCCTTTAGAACTGGCCAAAACAAGTAGTTTCGGTGAACAGAGTTCAGCTGACATCTTGGCTACAAACAGGCCAACTGTCAGGTTATGGCCGTATGAAGATTTCAAACAGTTCAGCAACTTTCACAGACTTTGCCCAAAGACGTGAGAGCAAGCTTTGTGGGAGACTTGTTTACGAGACCTAATACATATAGCTGCTTCAGTAAAGAGCAGGACACAAACAAGTCCAAACAAACATAAATTACAGCCACAGATGCATGTGGTCCTTTTAACATCCAAGCATTGTGATTACCAAACAAGCCTGTGTTGATGGACCGAGTGTAGTGAATGTACTGTGGAGTGTGGGTGTCTTTGTACACCATGTCGCACAGGGATTTGTATTTTTGTCATTGGCTACACAAATCTCCCACCCCCCTACCCTCCATCCCATCCCAAACCTCTCTAAATCAAGCGTTGGTCAACTTCAAATAGCTCAATGCAGGAAATGTAAAAGTGTGCTAAAACTGGCTAGCAATAAAATGGTTAATGCAAGAAGAACTTTGCAAATAATTTACATGTAATAATGAAACAATTGTAAGCCAGACTGTCAATAAAACGTTTTCAAGGTAAGACATTTACACTATCACCATGTTGGGCCTCAGACTGAATTAAAATCACAAGGCAGGAAAAGCCAAGTGCAATTGATTTAAACGATAAAATTTGATAAGATTTTGCAGCTGGAACCACAAAATGTAAAAATCAGACTTGTAAAACATTTTCCTTAAAACACGATAAAACTGGTTTCTTAAGACATGCACCGCCTGTGGCCATGCAGCAAGTCAGTTCAGTGGTGCCATCATCAGGCAGCGATTGGATCCACGTAGAGCTCGAACTCGGTGCTGTGTTGCAAATTATTAATAGTAGGGACGCCTTGGGTTATTCTGCAACAAATGCCAAAAGAAAAGTTAGCCTGTGGTTCAGTGCTGATGTTTCTCTCAATCTCATCTTGTTTGCAGACAATAGCATCAAGCCATCTGTGCAGTCCTTATTCATCTCAAACAGCAAATAAAACACATTTTATGGTTACCACAGACCAAGAGCAAAGGGTGGGGATGGCTTAAAGGGCATCTTGTGACCCTAGAAGTATGGAACCTATTTGCCAGAGCTATGGAAGTGGGGCAGGTATGTTTGTGTCTTATCCCCACAGTGAGAGCTCACACCTGCAAGGTGGTACAGTGAGTGGTGATACAAGGTATTTCTGTGTGCACACTGTTATGATTAAACTGCATGCTGTGTTATTTGTCTGCCATTTATGTGCTGGCCATCCTAACAGTACACACTGCAATGACCTGCTCCATGTCAATGTAACTGACTTGGTTCAAATGACAATTAGCTAACACAAGAACTTTTTTCTCATCCCCTAAATCTTTTGTTAAGTTGACTGACATATCAGTTGGAGGTCACAACGAAGGAACCAGATAACATATCCAAGACTGAATGAGAGAGCAGTAACATAGATAAATTAGGTGAATAACAGGATGCAGTGTCATTGTTAAGAAAATCTCTCGTCTTGTGTCACTGTTAGTGTGCCAAGTCATGTGGAAGACACACACACCCCCCTTGTTTGGAGATGACCGGAAGGAGGACGAGTGAGGGCATGACAGCCACACTCCTTACATTTAGACGTTTATTTCTTGGTCCTGAAATTTCCAGGGGTCTATGACTCCGCAATGTTGGGTTTGGAGTGTCGTTTGCACCAAACCCTAGCTAACTTTTCGATTAACTCATTTGAACTGTATGGAACTTAAACCTGCTCCGCCGTTGGAAAGGCTGACTGCCTCTTGGCAAGCACAAGTACATGAGCGTTATGAATTATAAAGATTCATCCGCTAATCGTTTAAGGGAAAGAACTCTTACAATCGATAGCTGAATCATTTCTTCATGAGTTGCTTCCCTTTTACTGCGTTTAAAATGACAATGAGACTGGTTTCCAGCCATAATTTCAAGCGAGTATCCACATGTGGTCTGTCACTTGAGAAATGCTAGATTTACTCTTCAAATTACACACTGAAGAGGAAAATGACATTGTTTTGCAAATTTACTGTGACAAAGTGGATGAAGACAAGAGTATTTGTGCCTGAAAGGCCCAAGAGAGTGATTACGAAGAGAAAAACGTGGCGTAAACAGTATCATTCAGACTGTGTATAAGGAATCGTGAGGACTTTTGGATTACTTCAACTTTAGTTGTGTTTCCATCAAAGGATTTTATAAATTATGGAACAAGGTCCAAGAAACACAGCAAGACACGAGTTTTCTTTGTTGATGTTTGCAACCAAGTTTAAATAACTTTTCTATTGTTTTGGGGGATTTTTTAAGAATTTTTGAAAAAAGGCTAAAAATGCCCAGTCCACGGGGATGGCTCGAGGGTAGGATTCTACGTCACGATTGAGTTAAGCTACTTTATCTAGCTGTTAGACGGAGTTTTTAAAACTCAAATGAACAGCCAGCTATAGTTTTAAAAATCAGCATAACAGCTAGCGAGAGTAGCAAAACTGTTATCTCATTTAACAATGGTTTGTGGACGGCAAAACCTGAATAGCTGCTTAAAGTAGCTTGGAAAATGCTTTTGTGGCTTTCTACAACCAATCAGCTTTCCAGTTAGAAAACCACTTGCAAAAACAGACACCACACTGAACAACTTGTGAGGGTTTCAAAATTATTTAACCCAATGCAACCTTTTGTACTGCACAAAGCTGATGTCTGACACCCCCTCCTCTCCGGGCGCTAAACAGAAATGAGGATTTCCAGGACAGGCTGTACAGTTTCACTGTTTCTCAAATACCCTGGGATGGTAGCCAGCTCTGGCTTCTGTACTCATGACATGACATGCTAGGCTGAAAACTGCTCATTGTTCAAACAGCACATACCCCAGCTGTACACTCACCAGAGGATTGGGTCGGAACCTGTAGGCTAGCATCATCCGCTTTCTGTAAGCTTCGTACTCATCATCATCCTTGGTCAGCTCGGCCGGCCGCTCCACACCCAGACCCCGCCCGTCGTGAGACACGTTCCCCCTGTGTGGCATAAACAGTTTAGATATCGCTTCTGTTGGGCCTTGAAGAATTATCAGCATGCACTTCCAGGTAATTCTTGAAAAAGTGAAACTGTAAGGATTAGAACCAAAACCAAACTGTGCCATCAAGACAAGTAGGAAAAATTTACAAAGTTTTGTAATTCTGACTGCTGATGCACAAAACTGAAAGGTCAACACATTTAAAGTCACCTCTTGATGACCCTCACCCTGCTTTCTAGAGTGAAAACTTGCTGTTCTTCTACTTCAGCCCTGAGGTTATTTCTTTGTCAAAATATGCTTGTATGAATGAACAAGGTCTGTCTTAACTACAAGCAGGGCAAGCAACATGGGTCTGCCTTATATACAAGTCAACACAAAGTTCTAAAATTGCTCCAGACTTGATTGAATTAATTCATTGGATCCCATGGGATCAGCTAACGTACGACGACCTAATTGACCCATGAGGTCTCGGTGTCGACAAACTTACGACAAATTCAAAACTTTGCAGCGACGCATTTAGCGGTATAAGGGAAGTAAACTTTGTATCATTGTAAAGCTCTATCATCGGTTGTTTCCCCTGCACTGTCTAAATGAGTTTCGGAAACAGTTTCGGCTTGCCAAACGAGGTTTAGTGTAGCTGCTGTCCAGGTCTACTTCCGTCATAAAAATGGATACACGTGTTTTGTTTGTTGTGTGTGCAAAAAGTGACTACATTTGACACCAAATAGTAAGCAGTATCTAATATTTTTAAGTATTGTTTCCATTGTGATGCCGAAGAATAGATCTTTCTAAATATGTAAAATATATTACTGTGAGTATGGTAGTTTTTAAGCGGTATTGTTTGTAAAACGTGTAAATCTATGGGGCCTCTACGTAGGTCTAGCCCTGCGGGTCCCTGTGGGGTCAAAGAGTTAAATCATTTTAACAAGAGACTGCTGGTTGGAGAACAAACATGTGCTAACAACACAGAAAATGTCAGGCTAACCTCACTGAAACTGAACCAAGCTAACAACACTAAACTGGGCCAAGCAATCATCACAGAAAATGTCAAGCTATCATCAAAAAACTACACCAAGCTAGCATCACAGCGCTCAAACATAGCCGTATGCGGACGTATGTGACCAAGGGAGCTTACCGTACCCAAACACGTAGCAAAGAGAGGGCCAAAAGAAAGGAACTTGGCAGATCCTCTAAAAAAGATCTGCCATCCCTTTCTTTATAACGGCGCTAGTTTGAGCGCTGCCAGTACGTTTGTTGGAGTTATCTTTCGATAATTTAGCGCTCTGTCCTCATTTGTTCTTTATTAATTATAATTTGCACCTTGAGGATTTCATGTATTTGTCCTATGTTGTGTTCGTCTTTGAATCCTAGGTGTCAACACGCTTAGTGAGCGGGCTGACTACATTAACATGGATTCTCTGTATGCACATGTTGTGCACCGAGGGTTAGCTGTGTGAAGAACAGCGCCGTTATAAAGAAAGGGATGGCAGATCTTTTTGAGGATCTGGCAAGTTCCTTTCTTTCGGCCCTCTCTTTGCTACGTGTCTGGGTACGGTAAGCTCCCTTGGGCACATAAGTCTGCATACGGCTATGTTTGAGCGCTGCCAGTACCTTTGTTGGAGTTATCTTTCGATTATTTAATTGCTCTGTCCTCATTTGTTCTTTATTGAGATAAATGGCGTTTTCCAACAGTATAATCATTTTTCTATAGAGCTTCCTCCCTTAGACCACCTTTTCAAATCTGTGCAGCCGGAACCACACTACCTAGTTAGGTAAATGGCCGGCTGCCATGGTCAAACCCAGTGCTTCTCGGCACAACAAGCAGATGGTTCCCAGCATTTACCCAGGATTACATCTATTTCTGTGTGTGGCTTTCATCCTGGATAAACTCCTGGCATCTATGGGTAATTTCCACCAGGTGTTATGGATCACAAGTGCTGCAAACGGCTGTAATAGCTGAGTGCTTGGAGTTACCGGATTTTCAAGATGCTGTTTACATTCAGCTGGTTACGTAAATCAACACAGTCTTCCACATAAAATCAGCAACAGACGGATCTCTCAGGTAGGAAAGATATTTTTTTCTTAAATCATCTTTAAAACTGCATGGGAATTATGTTTTTATCACTAATAGTTTTTTTTTAACAATTATTCGAAAATTGTCCTAAAGCATCAAAAACGCTCAGATTCAATCAACCGTCTTGCACTGTTGCTCTATGATGCAACTGAGTTTTAATGACCTCAGCAGGTCACTCAGGAAGGTTCCCCACATAAGAACAGCCAGCAAACATGTAGTCAAGACTGCCATCAGGTCACTCACTTGTTGACAGGAGCTGTGATGCCCTGAGCCTCTGAACCCAGGCCTTCTCCCTCCTTCCAGCCCAGCTTGAGCATCATCTGGTAGCCGATGTTCTCGCAGGTCAACTTGAACTCCTTGTAGTCCGAGTAGTCTGGTTCACGGCCCTCCTTCAGTGCCTGTCACAATCAAATACAATTTACACACTTGCCACAGTCAAGCATAACTTCACATGCTTTTCACAATTATAATTTCACACTTTTTGCAATCATAATTTCACATGCTTATTACAATTTCACATGCTTCTCATAAACATAATTTCATGCACTCGTCACAATCACATAATTCTGCATGCTTGTCACAAATAATTTCATGCCAGAAATATAATTTCACACGCTTGTCACAAACGTAATTTTACATGCTTTTCACAAACATCAGTGCAGTGTAGTGTAGGCGGGTGGGAAGAGACGCCAAGGTAAAACCATGCTAGGAAGGGCAGAGCGCAGAGCAACACACGCCTGACCTGGTCAACAGGGCTCGAGAAAGTCAGCTTGAATTGGCCACCGAGTAGTTTGCATGGGGTGATGCATGGGAGAGCGCATGCACAGAGGTTTTAACAGGGTTGGTATACAAAATGTTCGTTTGGAAGGTGTGGTTTGGGTTCGCTAACTTGAGAATTTAGCACTCTGGGTCATGGTACAGCACTGACAAGAACATTTGTTTTTACTGGATAAATTATCAGTCCAATGTACGGGCAGTGAGGCAGGACCTACTTTAAACGTCTCCATGAACTTTTCCAGCTCTTGTGGCGGCAAGAAGTCACCAATAAAGTGCTTTCCTCGTCCAGCTTCTGTCAGCTTCTCTGCATATTCTGCCCACACAGTGTTGACACAACACTTTAGAGTGGTAGTCAGCAGAAGAGAGAGATACATTGACTCTAACTACAGATGACACGGAAACCATACCTCGGGTGGCTGCCATCTCAGCCGTGCGCTTCTTGTGTTCCCAAGTCCCGCCCTCAGTGTCCTCATCCGAGTCGTACTCATACTTGGGCTTCACTTTCAGTCCGCCAATCTCAGCCATCAGCGTGGCTTCCTTAGCCTTCTTCTGGGCAATAATGAGCTCATACATCATGTTCATCTGCAAAGGATATTTTGGAATAGGAAATTAATAGAGTGTTGTCATGATAATTTTAGAGAGGTCTTTGAAAAGCTGCAAATTGTTAATTGTGAGTATATCTCCAAACAGCTGCTGATGCAGTGATTATGACCTAATTTTTATAAAATTACTCGTCTCTTCAACATCTTTTGTCTTGTCCTTGAGGTGTAATAAATGAAAAAAGAATAAAGAACAAAATGTACACTTTGGGATCATTGATAAAAAGAATGTTGAAATATTACAAACTAGTACATCACAAACATCCAGCAGCAGTTGCTTCCAGTGACCGACACATTTGGTTCAGAGTTGCACAGCAGAGTTCCCTGTTTCTACCCATCTCTTGTGTCTTGGAGCATTTTTAACTTTGATTTGAAATAAATGGACACTGGTGTGGGGAAGACACTGGCTTCTCTTCCATAACGATGCTACAGACACCACCAAAAGATGGACATTTCGCAAGAAATTTTCATTCTATTATGGGTGTCGAAGAGCAGCCATTTTTCCTATGGTTTTGTCTCGTGACATTTTTAGGCAACTATGATGCTGCATGTTATTTCCTGCTCTATATTAACAAAATTTAAGTCCTATCTCTGCACTACACAAAACAGGATGGCAAAACATTTCCCAGGGTCTGACGCCATGTCTGCCTTTTCCTCAAATTCACAAATTTATTCCCTTTGCTTTATTAGCCTCACTTGACTCAGCTCACTTTATTCACTTCACTTTGCTCAATTCACTTGACTCAGCTCACTTTATTCACTTCACGTTGCTCAATTCACTTGACTCAGCTCACTTTATTCACTTCACTTTGCTCAATTCACTTGACTCAGCTCACTTTATTCACTTCACTTTACTTGCTCTATTCAATTTACTTTATCCCATTCACTTTCATTTCTGAACATAAAACCATTTTGAAACTTTTTTTCCTGAGTTAAACCACATAGAAAAATATGGTGTTACTGAAAATTGGATAATAAGTTCTGTTTATATGGTCATGCCAATTCAAAATTCCATTTGGAGTCAAATTACAAGACTATCGTCATCATAATGCCAGTAGCCTGCAGTATTTTTTATTAAGTCTTGAAAAATTCTGAGGAAGAAATATTACAGCTCTTGGGATTCTGCAGTGTCAAAGAGATGGGGGAGGTCACAGAAAGCAAACAGCAGGGCTCCCAAACCCAACCGACAACAAAGTTATCAAACACAACAACAACAGGCACAACGCATACTTCTCTCTGCTCTCGGATCTGCTTCAGCTGCTCGTCATTGATTGTATCACTGCCTACCATACGTCGAGCAAAATCTTGCAAAGTAGGGTGACCTCCTGCATAATGGAAAAAAAAATCTCAACAAAATCTTGACCTTGTACTTCACAAAAAAGTAAGCTTTGACATCAAACCACTGGCACTGGCTGAAGAATGTGTTCCTTGCAGAACATGGCTACAACAAGCTAAAACTTGACTGACAGGGTTTGTACTGCTAAACCGAAAAGAAATTCCCTGACTTTTCCAGAGCAAATGTGTAACAATATGCGTGCCAGGCAGTAGGTAGCAGGTAGGTTAGTGAGGGGCACAGAGTACAACTTAGAAGAGAACATTCCATCCAAGACAGATCTGAGCCTGAACTTAACACTTAGCAGGCCAGACATAACTGAGAGGTCACACACACCATTTTAAGCCGCGCAGCACTCAATAACTATATACAAAAGAGCCCTAACTCCAAACTATGCATCGTCCACTAGGGTCACCAAGCATGCAGCTGCCCACCACAGCCACACGTGCAGACTGGAAAAGGTCAGCAGTAGACATTTAACACCGATATATAAACTCTAGTGGGGAAAAGGGGAGATGACACACCAGATACTCAGAACTACTTTTACTTGGATACTCGGATAGAGACATCGATAGAGGAAAGGACCCAGACTGATGAAGGGTTATAGTCTGAGGAACATGGGGAGTTACTAGGTTGTAATCCAGCCCGCCACTTGGACTATCACTGGTTGCTGAATAAAACCTTGATGGACCAAAAGAAAAGATGAGACTGATGGAGTGTTGGAGAAAACAGTGCTGAACGTTTCAGTGTGGTGATGGGGCATTAACACAGACTTCCCAACATTGCCTTTATGGTGCACGTGAAAAGGTCCGCGGGTTTTACAACTCATAATGCTACATTGCCCTTATTGGTATCCGTGACCTCTACATCAGATAGATGGGCATAACGTTACGTTGCCCTTATTGGCGCCGATGACCCGTCCAGCGTCATAACATTACAAATGTCCAGCTTTCCAGACTAATAACCTAGTACTTTAGACAATATTCATTATTTCAGCGCAGATTCTGAAGCATTTTTTACTTGAACACATGGAAAGTGGCCACCATTCCCTTTTATTTCCTATTCATCACCAAATGAATATGACATCTGTCATTTTTAATTTCCAAATCAAACAAAATCAGTGGAAGAACTTAAGCATTGCTACCCATTTTGTCATAAAGTACAGTGAAGCCTCCCATATAAGACTTTGAAAAAGCAGTCAAACCAGGTTTTATATGGAGGGTCTTATAAGTGAGGACTGGCCATGCTGAACTTTCAGCAGAAAATGTATATACATGTATTGTGATGGATGGGGTGAGAAATATAAACATCTGGATGTCTACATTACTCATGGCAGGCAACTGCAACATGTGCTTTGAAACTGAAATTTTATTTGCCAATTACCTGTTAAAATAATGTTATCAATTACTGTAATACATACACATGAAGATTTATCACACATCAGACTTAATTTATCTTATGTGGTAGATCAGAGATCTCTAAGACTGCGGTATGTAGCATCACATCACATTTCTCTACTGCCGTATGTCATGTCACATTTCTCTACTGCCATATGTAATGTCACATCACATTTCTCTACTGTTGTATGTCATGTCACATTTCTCTACTGCCGTATGTCATGTCATTTCCCTACTGCTGTATGTAGTGTCATGTCACATTTCTCTACTGCCGTATGTCATGTCATGTCACATTTCTCTCAAAAGGAAGAGATTCCGATCCCTGCAGTCCAGTGTCCAACACATGAAAGAATGAAAGGCTGGACACCTGTGACTTAGTTTGTGTTAGGCTAGAAAGTGTGAATGCGACGTAACAATGCTGCCTGCGTGACCTTGTGACTTGTACCGAATCATGACCGGCAGCGTATGAGAACCAGCTGAGAACAAAACGAAGCCAGCTGATATTGCTATCGGTGTATTTGTGGACCCAGGTCGGCATACAGTACTTGGCCCCGTTTATTTTCCAAGACTTTTTATGAAAATTTGTAATTATCTAATTTTTTCAGGGACTGGAAGAGACCCTTTTGATTTTCCCTGACCAGTACGAACCCTGCTGACGGCTGCTATTAGAAATAGTCTGTACAGCAACATTAGAATAAAAACGACTGAGTTCTGGTAAAGACGATGCACAGAGACGGGACTAAGGAAAAGCAGAAAAGGAGGAAAATCTGATCGAGGTCCAGGGGGTGCCATAAGGTCCTTGGGTGGGGGTGGATGAACTCGTCGGGGGCAGCTATCTTTCTACAGCCTGATGACCCTTCAGTCCCTGCGCCTTGCAAACTTTCGACGGATTAAAAAATTCGCAGCAACGCATTTAATCATTTACTGAATACCTTGAAAATAGATTACTAGAAATGATGGATTGACTTACCTATGCTAGAAAAATACCTCTTGTCTCATTCATCTACATACTGTCTCAACAAATTTGCACAAATTTCAAAAGCAGTTATGGAGGAAACCCCTCCCCACCAAAAAAAGTCAGAAATCTGATGAAAGGTGGAAAAATCCCATCTCTGGATGCAACAAAAGAAAATCTAACCCCCCTCTCCCCATACAACCACCCTCATCCCCCCCCCCAAGCTACCATGACCATCACGGTGATCGTACCTGGCTGCAAAGGTCTGACTGTTGCCCCCTGGCCTAGCCGGATATTGGTGACCACCCCAGGCGCTGCAAGACTCGGTCTGGCAGCAACAGTCACCGTGGCAACAGGCTGCACAATCTTGGAATCCTCTGCACTGCCCCAGCGACTCTTCTTTTTACGACGCACCATTTCCCTGCTTTCCTCTTCTGTGTAGATGCCGACCAGCATTTGACACCATGTAGAGGTGACCCCAGAGATAGAAATGGGTGAGTATTCTGTGCACAGCTTTCAGAGGTTTCTTTTAAAATATAATGACATCTGACCTACAAAGCTGGGTAACAAAACTGACCCAATTATTTCAGAACATCTTCAACATCTAACATATAACACCACACTTGTGGAAAAGTCTCAATATCTGATATATCAACATTCACCTACTATCTAAAACAAAGAAATTTAAGATAACTGCTCATGCTGTCAGCAACATCTATTCTGTCCGCTGTATAACATACAGAAGTAATAGGCAGACACACAGGTGGACTAGACAGACATACAGGTGGACTAGACAGACATACAGGTGCACAAGCCAGATGCAGTAAAACTTTAAACTGATATGTTATGCAAGCTCATGTGTTTTTTTAAGAGAAATTCAAGCCATGGGGAAAAGGAAAAAAATATATAAATAATTCAATAATTATTGAGTTGGGGAGTGGGGGAGGGGGTAATATCATGAATACCCTCCAAGGAATATTTTTTTAAAGTTTAGAAAGGAAAAATTGGATGTCAGCAAATGATTTCCACTTTACTTAATTCTGTACCACATCATGCCATGTTAGTTTTACACTTCAGAACAGTTAACATTGTCATTTTTACTCACTATATCAGTTTAACATGCCAGTTCATTTGGTAGGGATATCAGTTTTACATACCATATCAGTTTGTACAGTTTGAATGTCATACCAAATCAATTATACATGTCATGTCAGTTTTATGTGCCATGGAAGTTGCACGTACGGTCGTCCCTCCCTAGTACGACCCCCTGTAGCAGGACCTTCTCCTTGATGTGACCGAAAAATCTGTGACCAGCAGTATTTCTTACACATACATAAAAGACATCTATGTTAGAACTTATCCCCAGTTCTAGCGACCTGCATCGGGGATGGCTATTACGACTGTGCAAGATTAAGTTCTTAGTTTTATGACTGGAGTGACCTTCCCTGGCGAACAAATTTCCAGCATTTTAAACTGTGATGTTCTTTGCTGTTGCCCCATGTGTTTAGTAACAGAATTATTGTGTGTGTGTACGTTTGTGTGCGAGACGTACTTCATACTGGGAGGTGTCGTACCCTGAGCTCTGTTTGATGTGACTGCTGTAAACTTGTGACATTAGCATGAAAACTGTCACTGTCACTAATATACCTACTCAGCAGGAAAGCAATGTGACAGGACTGGATACCTGTGCACATCTACACTTCAAATGCAAGAGCAGGTGAAGATCCTTTTACTATGGTGTTGACACAAGAGCCTCAGCTGAAGTGGGAAGGAATTACTTTCTTGCTGCCATGTGTATGGAAGTACTGGTCTAAATAACACTCACACAGAAGATCGATGTCCGCTGTGTTTTCATTCATCAGAGATAGGTCAGACGTCACGGCCTAAAATGAAAGAAGACTGTCAACTGACAGATACACATTTGTCCCTCCTACATTATGATGAAAAGTACATGTCACAAGAACCGTCTGTGACTGAGAGACGATAAGTGATACACTTGGACTGAAGACAGCCATGTAACAAGTTTGAAAGTGTATGCAACACTGTTTGGATTAGTATGTGTTTATTTAATTACAACATTAAAAAATACAGTGTCTCGTATTGTATGGAAGAAAGTGTTCGCACAAGAAAAGAATTTTTTGTTCATTTAAGTCGTGACATCCAGCTTAGAGCCTCCATCAACGATGACTGATAACGACTGCTATTTCTCCTTTCTGCCTTCTCTTGCTCATTCAGACTCTCTCTTCAAGTGTCCGTGCATTTTGCTTGCATGTGCTCAACTCCATTTTCCTGACTGGAACTGTTGCAAAGACAGGGGTGATCACTCCAAAAATAATATGAAGAACTACATAACAATTCAAACTGCTGCAAAGTTAGTCATGAGGGGAGGTATACAAATAAGAGCCAAGCTTGCATAAATGCACTATACGTAAATACTTAATAGCTGTTGCCCAGTGCCAGCCGTTCGTCAAAACTGGGGAAAACTCATACTCCAGAGTTTATTTCCTATACAAAACACTGTTCGTCACTAGTTCTTGTTGGTCACATCTAGCAGAAAGTCGTAACAGAGGGAGGTTGCAGGTTTCAATAAAGAGAGATGACTGTAATAGGCTTCTAACTGTGATCTATCTTGTCAGACTGTGCACTTTTTCAAATTGGAAAAAATCAAAGTATTTTCATCTTCATTTCACAACTTTCCACTTTCTCTGGACAACACACTAACTTGACATCACATTAGCTATGTTTTTGGAGCCCTCGGTGACAAACTTTCTATTTATGAATCTCGCACCACTAACATCTGTGCTCCTATCACTGGATTGTCACCCTGTTGTCCTAGGCTCACTGAAATTTGGACTTGTCCAGGTGTTAGCTGTAGCAACTTTGAAAAGCCTGTCATTTTAGTGTCTACAGTTCCATCCTCACCAAAAGAACACCCGGTGTCTTCGGTGTCAGCATCACAGGCCTCTTCCTTGACTCTCTTCTTCAGCTTCTCCACGCGCCACTGGAAATACCTGTACGTGTCACTGGCACCATCCCTCAGCCACCTGCATCAAGACCCGATTATGCACCTTTCAGAAATATGCGCGTCAGGAGAGCAGTTAAGCAGCAAGGGGTTAAGGGGTGGTGAACAGTTACACCCAACGGTAGGGGTGAGTGAAGGTTCATGCAGCAACCCTCGGACAAACAAAACATCCAACGAGAGATCAAGAGGAACAGAATGCGTGGGGGGAATGAGCGGGTACGGTTGGCTGCTACAGAAAAAGCAGAATCAATAGACACGTGAGTGAACAGAAAAGACTCGTCTGCGACTTGTGCGCCCCTTCAGTTATGAAGGTAAAGTTCAACAGATGAGCTGAGGGAGAGGATGTAGATGATTACACATGAAAGGAGAACTGACGATCGGGCCTGTGTAGTAAAAAGATATTTAAATTTGTTTTCTTACAGTGGTAGCAGCTACAGTCTGCAGACGAGTACTGGGGCAGACAGGAGGGTAAATGAGAGGAAGAATGATGGGGAATAACAACGGAATGTGCTCGTTCGAAATTATTCTTTCCTACTCTCTTCTTTCTACCCCTCCTGTCCCATCAGCGTCTGGGATCATGTTCCATGATATTTGGACCACGGTATGTTGTTATGGACTATAAACGCTTATGTACACCACTGTCCTAATCATTCTGGCAATGTTCCTCAATACCCTCCCAAAAGCGATTAGTCTTTTGTGTACGTGAGAAATGAATGAGCAACTCAGACACATGGAGTTTTATTTTGTGAATTTAGTAGGACAAAAATGGTGAGAAGGGCATAACGAGAGTGAATAAGAACCTGGATAAGGCTGGGGATATATGTGTTGGCCAGTGGTGTCAACGTGCAAGTGGAGAAGTGATGATGGCCTATGTGTAGCCATTCTGTAGGCTGATGGCTGTGAAAAGGAAATCCAACACATGTAACTGCGGCCCTGACAATGCACATGCATTCAAGTCCATATACACATAAACACACAGTCATGACTGTGCCACAATATTTTTACAACTGCTGAATTACAAGGCCTTTGAAGTCAGGTTGTGGATGACCTACACTTTACAGGGTCCATAAATTTTGATTTTTGAGTATGACTGGGTCTTTTTTTCATTGCCGATATAAAGAAGTATTTACAGGTGTGCCTCAAGCATCAAAATTGTGACTTTGGAGCATTTTTAAAAATGACCAAATGGACAATAAATTGAAATAAACAGTTCTATTCAATGAGCCAAACAATCTTTTTTGCATTTTTTTAAAAAAGAAAAACAGAACAAAAACATGACTGAGGCCTACAACTCTAGAATGAAATACACATGCAACAGGCTGTGCAGCAAACGTACACACATTTAATGAAATAAGACGATCGTGAAATTGTGGATGTCGTGGTCCGTGGGAGATATTAATGAAGCAAGTGCAGAGAGAGATCTAGAAGCATGGAAGTGCTAAGGAGGCCTTTAAGCCAGCAGTGGTCATTACACAGGAAAAAGGAACCAAGCATGGCAACCGTGGTAAATGTCCATGATGTTGGGAACACTTCCCTCCTCCCTTAAAAACTCAGGGGCACCTGTACTTTATGGCTGTTTTCCCAAACTTATCAATGTTCTCAATTTTGGGACAGATGTTTCTCCATGCCCATCTTGAACAATCATTCACAAATTTAGGAAAATGTGCAAGTGTTCCTGGTGTATGTGAAGCTGGGTGTATTCTTTGCACTAGCAATCAGCTTTCATGCTCTAGACTCTTGAAGTGCATGTGAAGATATTCTCAACCTTTCGCAGAGGGTGTAATTACTCTCTAAAATTTTGTCTGGTGTGTATACCCATGACCGATTCACTGATCATGGGCCTGCAGCATAAACAGATGAATTACTGTCACCAGCTACACTCTCTCTGCATGGCATGGACAGTGACAAAACAGAGATGTATTCAAACATGTGGCCACATTCTAAAATTACAAGGGTACTTATTGTGTAACTACAAGAATAACCAGTTCATAACTGAGTCACAAAACTGGCCGAAGTTGGCAGTGTCTAATCACAAAGACTGCAGACCACAAGATTGCCAAATGCTGTCAGACTGCAGACCACGAGACTAC
>SMGT01007523.1:0-59957 GCA_004794575.1 Lanistes nyassanus
GTTGTGTAAACTTCCCCCTTCCAGAAGGGGCCCTGGCCTCGTTGGAATAAAAAAAAAATAATTTCGTTTCGTTTCGTTTCCCTTTCTTCTTTTCCACCCCAATCTCTCCTTGCTTTCTGCAGTTTTTTCTGTGCTGTCTTTCTGCCTGCCCTGGCCTGTTCTTTCTTCTTGCTCTCACATACATCTTCTCTCCACGGTTCTTCTTTCTCTGTGGCCTTCTTTAGACCCCCTGCATTTGCCGTGCAGGGAGACCCATGTTGGGGGAGAATGGGATCCTGGGGGTTGAAGTCCCTGATGGGTGCTGCTCATCATACCAACACGCCCCTTTGGCCTGGACGTCTCCTAGATGGGTGGTTGGTGTGGCCCACACCAATCAATTAGCTGGTTGTGCAGTGCCCTAGTTTTGCTAGAAGGCTGCAGCCTGGGTCAATCTTGTTTAGTTTTGTCTAGGCCGGAGTATATCTCTTCTGTAGCCCTGGTGTAGCCCTGCTGGAAATACCCTGTGTGGTACCGCTCGGCTGCATCGCCTTGTTGGGCTCTGTGGTGGGTGGGAAACAGAAGAGATGAATCTCTCCCCGTTCAACTATGGCTTCCAAAATTCCACCGCGCAAGCGGCACCTCTCACTTAGTGTTAGCTCCGATAGTGAGGGTGAGGTCCGCCAGACTGTTTCTGCTCACTCTTCCCAACCTTCTTCGCCCTGTTTTCTTGTTGTTGAGGCTGCTGACCCTGACAAACCCGTTACGAAGCTGACCCCTTTAGCTGTCCAGAAGGGGTTCAGTTCTATTTCTTCTGCTTTTGTGTCTGTCAAGCGGTTCTGTGACACTTCCTTTCTTGTCGAGTGTGGAACCCAGAAGGCGTCGGATGCCCTTTGCCAATGGGATTCCAAACTCTTTGTTGACCGACCTATCCGGGTCTCTGTGCACAGTTCGCTGAATTCTTCTGTTGGCATGATTCACTGTGCTGACTTGGCTGATATGTCGGAACTCGACATCAAGGCTGAGCTTCAGTCCCAGGGGGTGATGAACATTTGCCACGTGACTCGCAAGAGTAATGGGGCAGTCGTTCCCACCAACCCCTACTTTATTACTTTCTGCTTTCCTAAACTTCCCTCTGTTCTGTCTATTGGTTGTCTCAAAGTCCATGTCTCTATATGTTCCCAACCCTTTCCGCTGTTATCAGTGCCATCGCTTTAGCCATGGCATGAAAACCTGCAAATCTGTCCCTCTTTGTTAACGCTGCGGAGCTGCTGACCACTCCTTTTCTGACTGTTCCAACGCCTGTCGTTGCTTAAACTGTCATGGTGACCATCCAGCTACTTCTCATGACTGTCCTTGGTCGAAGGAGGAGTCTGCCATCCAGCGGGTCTGCATGGAGGGCAAGTTGTCTTTCGCTGAGTCCTGCAAGCGGGTGCTTGGCTCTTCCTCTACCACCTCTTCTGTTTCCTACTCCTCTATTGTCTCTCAGCAATCTGCGACTTATTCTTCCTCTCATACTGACGTCACTTGGGTTGTCAGAGACTCCCCTCGCCCCTTGTCTTCTGTTTCTATGCCCCCTCTTTCTGTTGGTTCGTGCCACTTCTCAAGGCACTTCCACTACTCCCCCCTCTTCGACTGCCCCATGCTCTGCCTCCTCACGTACCTCTTCTACCGACCCACCTCCTTCACCTTCACTTACACCACAGTGCTTCTCGCTCTGTCCCTGCCTCATTCTGACACAATCGCTTTTCGGTTCTTGCCGACAATGGGATGGAGGTTAGGGCTTTCCACCCCTCCTTCCCTTCTCCCACACGCTGGCCTTCCTATGACGGACACATCCTGGCCCACTAAGGGGCAGGCGCGACGTGATCTTTTGGAGGACATAGAGATGGGGGATCCCGCCCCCTCCTCCAGTCCGTCCTCTCCTGTCCGACCTTGTCGCCGGTCTAGCCTAACTCGTTAACATGTTTTGTCCTTCATCATCCAATGGAACTGGGGGGGAATCCAAGCTAACTATGAGGACCTCCGCTGTCTTATCTCTTCTCTCAATCCTGCTGTTCTTGCCCTGCAGGAGACCCTCCGCTTCCTTTTCATGTGGTCTTTTCCATGTTCTTCGTCATGCTTCTTCCGCTGACACCAGCTTGGGCAGTGTCGCCCTCCTCCTCCATCCTCAACTTCTTTACAGCCTCATTCCTCTTCCCTCTTCTTTGCAGGCTGTGGCTGCTAGAGTCACTCTGCATAAAACCATCTCTATTTGCTATCTCTACCTTCCTCCGTCAGCTCGGGTTTCCCGTCACGAGTTGAATGATATGCTAGACCAACCCCCCCCTCCTGTTCTTCTTTTGGGTGATTTCAATGGACATCATCCCCTATGGGGTGATGTTTCCGGCGATGCCCGGGGGTGGGGGGTGGGCTTCTAGCTTCATTTTTTGCTGAGAGGGATCTCTGCATTTTCAGTGACAGCAGTCCCACTTTCTGTCAGCCACATAGTGGGTATACTTCCGCCATTGATCTTTCAGTCTGTTCTCCCTCTCTATTTGAAGAATAGAATGGTAGACTTTTTCCTTGCCCGCAACTATCCTCCCAACCTTCTACACTCTGCTAAACAGAAAGCTGCCACTACACCACGTGTACTCACACTCCAAACCTCCCACCATTCCAGACACACGAACTTCGGCCGATCGCCATCTTTACGCACCACCCTCACAACCTTCCCGTACGTAGAATCCTCCTCTCAAACTGGCACATACTGTCAAAATCCGAACCCCACCTCTTCAAACAAAACCCCATCCTAGCATCTCGCAGGGATAAGAGCCTGCAAGATCTTCTAGTACATTTTAAACTCAAAGCCACCACCACCCTCCCTCCATCCTGTGGCTCCACCCCATGCAATGTCCCCCCTCGCCACACTTGCCCCTACCTGAACACCAACATAACACTCCACACACCCAACACCACTTTTGTCATCAAGCGCCACTTCACCTGCACGAACAGCAACATCATCTACACCATCATATGCACCCTCTGTCCCACTTTATTCTACATCGGGGAGACAGAACGCACACTCAACACCCGTTTCACAGAACGTCTAGCTGACACTAAACACTGCAGAAACACACCAGTTGCACGTCACTTCAGCACACCCCCACACACAGCCGACAACATGAGAGTCTGTGGTATCTGGAGAATGAAGGGCGATTCCATCGACCATAAGAATATGGAATCCTACTTCATTACCCATTTTGGTACTATGGCACCCACTGGTCTCAACCTCAAACACTGACCCTCCACCTCCCTCCTTTTCTCTTTACCCCTCCTCTCTCTCTTACTTCTTTTCTCTCACCTCCTTCTCTCCCACATTGACACCCCCTTACCCACGCTTCTCTCTCCACCCCGCCCCCTTTCCACCCCACCCTTTCCTACCCACCTGGCGATTGGCTGCCCCTCTTTTTAACCTTTCTTAATCACTGTCCCTTAGTCATTTTCCGACTGTCCAGCCCATGCACCACATCTACTGAAGCTAAGTCTTTTTCTTCTGTTTTCATTGTTGTCGTTCTTTCGTCGTTTTTGTGTCGTCCTGATGAAGGTGTAGTGCCCCGAAACATGTAGATTGTCTTTGTCTTTGTCATGTCTTAGCTTGATCCAGTTCCCTTGTTTTAAATTTAAATTTAAGAAAAGTGTTCTCCCTCTTTTTCTCTTGACTTTTCTTGGCGCATCACTGGAGACTTGTGTGGCAGTGACCACTTCTGGATTGCTCTGTCAGCCAATCTTTCCGGTTGCTGGAATCTTTCCAAGGCTGATTGGTCACTGTTTCGCTCTCTTTGTATCTCCCGGCTGACTTTACAGTCTGCTTTTAACCTCGACTCCCAGGTGGCCGGGGATCATCCCGTCCACCTTTTTAACCAAGTTTTACTTCAAGTCACAAGACCTGCTGTCCCTACCATTGGCAAGAGTTGCCGTGGCCCTCGCATGCCCTGGTTCATAGAGGAATGTTGGGCTGTGCAGCGGGAGCAGAAGAGGGCACAACATCATGCTTTCCGCTGTCCCACTGCTGATATTGTGCTTTCTTTTAAACACCTCCGAGCTCGTGCTCGGTTTGTTTTTAAATAGCAGTGCAAGCAGGCTTGGCAGAGTTTCATTTTCTCTGTCTCTGTCCATACCCCTTCTTCCATGGTCTGGGCAGTGATTCATTGTCTTTCAGGGAAGCGTTCCTCTGGCTCTGTTGGCTACCTCCGCAACGGTCATGCAACCCTTACAGACCAGCGTGATGTCAAAAATCGTCTTGCATTCACCTTCGCTCACAATTCCTCTTCCTCTCACTACTCTCCTTCCTTTCAGCACCTCTAACATGTCAGCGAATCTACTCCTTGTAGCTTTTCTTCTTCTGGTCAATTCTCGCCTGGTCTGGACCCTTGAGTCCAAGGGCTTGCTTTCCTCACTGCAGTGTGGTTTTCGGCAGGGCTGGAACACCATCGATCAGCTCGTTCATTTTGAAGCATTCATCCGGGACGCCTTTGTCTGAAAAGAACACATGTTAGGGGTCTTCTTTGATCTGGAGAAGGCCTTTGACACGACCTGGAAGCATTGCATCCTTGTGGACCTTCACCACCTTGGTTTTCGTGTCTCAACCTTGCTGCCTTCTCCAAGTCTTCCACCTCTGATCTCCTTTATTTTCATCACTTTCACGAACTCCTCTCTGACTATCCTGGTTTCTGCTGTGTCTACATTGATGGCTCTAAACTTCCTTCTGCTGGTCGAGTTGCGGCTGCTGCCATCTCCTCTTGCTTTTCTCACACTCTCACGGCTCGCCTCGCCGATCACATTTCTGTCTTCTCTGCTGAACTTTCTGCCATTCTTCTGGCACTCTCTCATGCTCGCCACTCTGGTGAGAGAAACTTTCTGATCCTGTCTGACCCTCTGTGCGGTTGCCTCTCACCGCCTTGACCATACTTTCCTGGTCCACATTCATGCTCATCTCTCTCTCCTCGGCTCTCGGAATGTTGATGTCATCTTCGTCTGGGTCCCCGGCCATACTGGCATTCCGGGCAACATGTGTGTTGACCGGGCTGCTAAGTGGGCTCTTCAAGGCCCCATCACTCTCTCTCCAGTGCCTTCTTTTGACCTCCACCCTTTTATTTCCTCCTACATCCACTCTCTTTGGCAAGCCCACTGGGACACACTGTCTTACAACAAACTTCACTCTATTCTTCCTTCCCTCTCTGACCCTATTTACTGTGCAGAACCTGTGCGGTGAGATGTTGTCCTGACACCTCTGTTTGGGTCATACCCACCTCACGTTCTGAGCCTCCACCCACCTGTGACCATTGTGCAGCACCCCTCACCATCCAACACGTTTTATTTTCTTGCTTACATTTTAGCCATGTCCGTCAGCATAATTTTTCAGCCGCATCCTTCCCTGCCCATACAGCAGTGTAGACTAGACACAGGTCTTGTACAGTCTTAGCTTTGTGTGGATGCTGTACTTCTACTCTCAGTCCTGAGGACATCCCTTGCTTTTCCTAGTCTGTTGTCGATCTCCTCTTCAGTCCCACAATCCTGTCTCCCAAATTTCAGTGAACAGGGGTTGCAGGATTTTTGCTGCCATGTCTGATTCAGGCATGAATAGTTCAACATTCAAGCTATCACTTCCCGGAGCATTGGTATTCTTAAGTAAATGCTGGTACAATTTCATCTTTCTCTGGTGGATCTGTACTGATATTGAGCAGTGTGTCTGAGACATCAGCAAGTGGTAGTTTGTTCAGGACTTCTGTGAAATTTTCTATTTATCATGCTTCTTGTTCCTTCTCTGTCATCAGCAACTTACCATTCTTGTCTTTCACTGGTCCACTAGACCTTGCTTAAAACTTTCCACAAATCAGTTTGGTGATTTTTTTTACCTCTTGCAGTCTTTGAGCCTTTCTGTTGTCCTCAGAGAAGTCTGCTTGAAGTCCTATCTTTCAGCCCTGCTGACTTTGTATCCAACCTCCAGTTCTTAATTTTAAGTCTTTTGTCTATGGCTCTCCATGTCTCCTGTTGTATCTATTTTTTGGTCTTTCCAGTTCTGTACCCTAGGCTTCCTTTGCCAGTGTGCTCATAGACTGTGGTTATATTCTTCCATATAGTGTCAATTCTTTCTGTCTCTGACACATTCTTGTTAAGCCCCTGCAGAGCCTGGAATCAGTTCATCAGCTGAGTGGTTAAGATAGCTAGATCTTGTACCAGTGTTTCTCAGCTTCTCTACAACAAAATGTCTATGCAACTGCACTGTAGCTCATGTGCTTCTGAACTTGAGCTTTACCATTGCTACCACCAGGTGGCGCTCACTTCCTGCATCTGCTCCTCTCCTAACCTTCACATCTTGTAAGAATCTTCTCTATGTGCCATTTCTCAACAAGTGATCAATCTGAATCTGGTTCTTATCTTGTCCTGACGGGTTTGGCTGCAGTGTGTCATAAGACTCCAGGATGCAGCTCTGTTTCTCCTGAGACCTGAGTTTGTGTAAGACATACTGTTTTCTGTTTCCATAACAGGATATTTTTTTGTACATGAATGAGTTGTTAGCCCATTGCTCAACCCTCAGCCTGGAGGACCAGGATTCCAGTTAGTTTGCCCTCTACCCCTTGTGGAACTGTTTAATTTGATTAGACCTGCCAGGAGCACAAGGCTTCTGCAGACATAGCTCTAGGGGGTGTTGAGGTACTCAACTTGTCCCACCACATCAAGACAGAGCACCATCAGGACAGTGGCGTTTAAGTTGCCCATGACAATAATAGATTTTGACATGGTGTTTGTGAGCTTGTGCGTATGCTGGCTTTCCTCCTAATGTCTTTGCTCCATATAATCATGCTATCTGGTAAAAGCAGAAGAAAGAATGTTTTTCTTAATTTAAAATCAGTTTCTTTGATACTTACCAGATACCATGACAATTACACCCTCCTTCCTCCCCGCTGCAACATTCTGCCTTTTGCAGAAGCAAGAAATTGACATACTAAGGCCAGTTGCCTGAGTATATAGCAGGGGGAGTGACCCAAGCTGGGTCAAGAGGTAAGCGCCCTTGTGGGGTTGCTTATGTTCTCTTTAGTGGTAACTGCTATAGGAGTAACACCCCCTGAGCTGAAGTGCATAGTAGGGAAGCTCCGTATGTAGTCATAATAACTGGCAAGTATCGAAACAAAAACTGATTTTACCTTATGAAGGATAGTCTATTTATAATAAGAATAATTTCCATTCTGTGTCATTTTGATCCACAAATAAGTACCATCCACACATAAGTGTCTTCTTTGTGTTGTGTCTTCGGTCCTGATGCAGCGACCCAAAATGTTGGTTTTTTGTCAGTATTTAGCTTGGCTTGGCTCCCTCGTTGTCACATTTTTCATTCCAAGCTGCAGTCACTTTTATTATTGTTGAAATAAGTTTGTAGAAATATTTCTTGTGTCATTTCATGTGTGTGGGTGAGGGTGGAGGATCATACCTGTAGCTCTGGTAATGTATGCATTTGGACCCATAAGTACATGCATGTGTTTCATGCCAACTTTTATTGATTGCAGGATTACATGTTGAGTCTTATGTCAGAACAATTTTCATCTTTTGATTGGGGGGAGAAAGAAAGTCACTTGGAGCAGTAAGTATTAGACACATTGTCACACACACACATACCTTTCGCCTCAGTTGCTCACACGTCTCTCTTCCTGTCGCTCTACCTTCCTCTCACCAAATGACCAAGGGTGTGTGTCTATGTTCATCTTGCATCCAACTCGTCACAAACATAAACACAAGACAAGGAGACGATGCAGTTTTCCGAAAAAGGGCCTGACTACACACTCGCACTTACTGATCCACATGCATTTATCAGTTCTTTTTATACACAGCGGCTTACACCGACCTCCACAAATAGTGCTGCGTGTATGGAATCAGCAAACTAAATTACTACTAAGTACGGTGATCCTCTAACCTTCATCTATCAAAGAATATCACTATGTTATCCAATCTTGGGCTCTCCTCCCCTTACGTGTTTTCACACAGACAAGTAAAGTCAATTATCCACATAGATTATCAACATGCAGAGCAAAATCAAACCTTTCTTTTCGCTATTCTTGAATCTTGGGCTCTCTGTCCCCTTACATGTTGTCACACAAACAAGTAAAAAGTCAATTATCCACACAGGATTTCAACATTAAGAGTGAAAAGGAACATTTCTCTTCACTCTCAGTGTTTCTATAAGTCCTACTGACCTAGCGTAGGTTCTCGGTCGGAATATTTACACGATATTGCAGCGCTGTCATCTGCATCGCCATACACACACATAAATCTACTATCCTCCACTTTACGGGCACAAAGCCTCTTGGGTCTTCCCACAATGGTGTTCACATTGACATCTAGAAATGTTCATTTGTCATCAGTTGAAAAAGTCACATTCCCCACAGTTCTTTCGACTATCCACAGTGTGCATCAACACAGTCAAACACATGGCGTTATGCCATGCGGCTACGACACGTCATGATCGTGCGAATGTTCGTAGTAATGCTAAAGTCACTTTTTACTTGGCGTCAACATTTTAGCTTAAAATTTTAGCTTTTAAGTGGGGACAATATCTCAGAGGGAAAAAGTTTTGGAACAAAAATCAAGGGGGTGACTTTTCTCTCCCCTTTTCAGGTCTTCAAACATCCTCGCTTTTCCTCACTTTTTCTGTGCCAGTGGAAGTGGTTTCGCCTTTAAAAAAAATCTGCCACTCAGAAAATTGAAAATGTTTTAAAAAGAAATTAATAGTTTGTCACTCTGGCTTTAATGAAATGTGAACAACCTACATGTATGTATACTATATGTAGCGTAGTGTGCATTTTTAAAACTGACTGTTATGGTACAATCCATCGCTAATTATATGTAATTGTAGCAAAAGCTGTGATGTATTTGCTCCTTTCATATAAACACTGCATATTTTGTGTATGTCTGTTAATAAAATGGGTATTTTCTCGAGTGAATTTCCTATCTTTTTTTACCTGGCTGTTTGAAGCCTAGCCTTTTTTTCTTTGCTTCTCCCCTATCACTTCCAGTTCTGCTTGTAGGCCTTAACAGTGAGAGATTAACTCTTTGTACTCACATGGCATAGATCTATGCACAACATTGACATGGCATGTTTTTAAAAAAAAGTGCTAATAAACTAAGACATTTGCAATGATATACTTTAATTGGAAAGATCAATTCTTGGACTTTAAAATTCTTAATTTTTATAGGAACAGTTTCCATATTACCATTTGGTGTCAAATGTTAATAAATGCACGAAACTAAAGAAAGTCTAATGAAAGTCTAACAATGACGTTTCGTGGCTGCTCGGGGTTTCGTATGACCACATGTTGGCTCGAAAAACTTCCGCCTCGTGCGCGAGACTCTTGGATGTTTCCTACAGACGCTCGCTTACTAGAGATCTCGCAGGCAAAATCTTGCAAGGGTCTCGCCCTTAGGCAACGCGCGTCGGTCACACGTGACTGTATGGTGGGCGGTCTTCCAAAGATGGTGGACGGAAATGAGTCAAATGACAGCACGTGCAAGATATTTTTTTTCCAAATTTATCCACAAAGTACTTTTTACTTTTTTGCATAGTTTTCAGAAACTACTTCGTTACAGAGTAAAAAATTTATGAAGGAAAATTAACGAAAGTAAAAGTAAAAGTACAAACTCGCAAAAGGCGAGAAGTTGATTTAGGACGACCCTTTCAACCACTTTTGAGAGGAAGGGTAGGTTGGAAACTGGGCGGTAGTTCTTGAGGCTGTTTGCGTCAAGGGTGGGTTTCTTGAGCAGAGGCTTGACTATTGCAGCCTTGAACAGCGATGGAAAGACTCCTGATGACAGACTGTCGTTTACGATCTGAGAGCAGAACATCCAGGCAGTCAAGGAGAAGGTGGGTTGGTATGGGGTCCAGAGGGCAGGTAGTAGGTTTAGATTTTAATATCACAGCCTTGAGATCTGACTGAGATATGGGCTGGAGCGACTGAAATGAACAACATGGCAGGTTGTCAGCAAGGGTTGGAGGTCCACAGTGTAGCACCATCTCATCCAGCTCAGCTCGAATATCCGCGACTTTGCGTAGGAAGTACTGAGAGAATGCCTCGGGTAGCTGTGTGACAGGAACGTCAGTGTGTAGTGGCGATTTCTTGTTTCGACCTGTTAGTTTGTTACAGATTTCAAACAGCTTTTTGCTCGAGGAATAGTTGACAAACTGTGCTTGAAAGAAGGATTTCTTAGCTGCAAAAAACTAGCTTGGAAACAGAGCGTTTCGCTGCAAGATATAGTTGTCTGTGTATGGTGAGGCGTGATCTCAGCCAGAGCCTTTCTGCGCGATGGCGCGCACGCTTAGCCTGACGCAATTCGTCATGGATGGTCGGGTATCAGAGGGCTGCCTTTAGCGGGTGTACTCGACAGCGCCGGGCAGGAGCGTGTGTATGGGGCGCTTTACGAAGGGCTTTATCAAGCTCAGCAATCATGAGAGGGCCGCACAACATGTTCTGTAGATCTGTTTTGAAACTGCTCAGGTCCATCAAACGAATGGGACGTGTGGTTATAAACAGCTGAGTTGGCTTCGGACACTGGATGATTAAGTTAAAGTGAACACAATAATGATCTGATGATAACGTCGTGGAGACTGTAGTCGACTGTACAATGCTGTCCTCTGGTCTGTGCATGACCCAATCGAGAAGAATGTGGTTTTTTAAATGCGTTGGATGGATGACAGACTGGGTGAAACGAAAAACATCAAGCAGTTCACACATCTTGATTGTGAGCGGGTGATTAGAGTCATCAAAGTGCATATTCATATCACCAAATACTACGGCAGATCCATCAGTAATGTTGCAATAATATAGTAAATCGTTGAAGTCCGAAAGAAACATTGTGTCCGTCAGCTTGTTTTTTCTGTTGGGGGGGTGGTCTGTATAAACAAAGCAGATGCGCCGGTTTGCTTGACGCAGCAAGCGTCACCTGAAGACACTCGAACGACAGGTGTGGGAAAGGCAGTGGGTTGCTGAAGGAAACACAGTTTGAGAGAGAACATTTGTAGATAACTGCAATTCCGCCGCCACGTGTAGCACGGGGAAAGGACCTAAGAGAATAACCCTGTGGGTTCAGATCATGGCATATAACTTCATCACCATTTTCTCTCAACCATGTCTCCGTGAGAAACATAATGTCAATCTGTTTGTCCCTGATGTATTCCGTGATCTCAGCATGTTTAAGAGCTTGTTGGGCAGAGGAGACTGACTGGGCATTGAAGAGCGCGATATGAAGACCCATGAAAATCCTAGACGAAACAGAAGTGTCAGTACGAGCCTTGTGACTTCTAGGAGATGGGTGAGTGGCGGTTTTTCTAAGCATGGGTGTCTGCCGTCGCCCCCTGTGCGCCTTCTTAGTCGGACAATGGAAGTACGGGAGATGACAACAGTGTATGCCGACATCATGCAGGGTCCGACAGAACGACGAACCAATGCTGGAGGTTGGAGGCAAAGGAGACAGCCTCGGTACTTGATCTGAAACGGAGCGATGAAATGTTGTATATTCGCTCGAGATTGCAGTAGAAATCAATTGATCCCTGGTGTAGCAACAACGGAGCTTACACGAACAGCTATATGAGTGTAGACGATGAACTGTGGTCGCAGTCGCTGGCTGCTGTATAGTGGAACTGCTCAGCGAGAAGTAGGTTGGCTGAACACCACGCAGAGTACTGTATCTTAGGCACACTGTGAGTACACAGAGCTCCCACACAAAAGTACAAAGTTGTTTCCAATTAATGGACGGAAACAATGCAGAATTACGCCACTGTGTATCCGGGATACAAAACTCAGTTAAAAAGTAATAATAGTACAATGAAAAACGATGAAGATAACCATAACGAGAGGTCACGTCAGGTGTGTCAAGCCCGCACAGTGAACCAGGCCCAAGGTCAAGTTATATACATCGGTGAACTTGATGTGGAGTGCAACATTATGTGGAGTGCAACATTATGGTGAGCAGATGCACTGCTTGTAAAGTTTGCAGCTGATGGTAACAAGTTTGTTACACTGGCCAAAAAGAGGTGTTTAAAAACGTTTTTAAAAAATACACATGAAAAATTCTGGGTTTTGCATTTTCAAGTGGGTAAACGCAGCAATAACTCAAAGAAAAATCATTGCTGAAATGCCCTGTAATCTGCATAAACTTCAAGTTTTACCAATGCAGAAAAGTGCAGAGGAATTTTCAGGATTTACTGATTGTTACACTGTATGTGCAAACTTGCGCAACGTCATTTTTCAGACATGGATCACATTTAAGCACAAATGCCATACTTTATCACCTTCCATAGTTATTACATTATAAACATTTACTCGACTGCCTACCACGAACAATCATAAAAGCTTTAAAACAAGTCAGAAATTACAAATTCTGTATAAATAACATTGCCACTATTTTGTACTTGATCAAGATTTATAGTTTGTTTGGACTTGAACCCTAAAAACACAAGGCAAACATTTCTCAATAAGGTGCATGCACACACACTCCCCCCCCCCTCCCGCACACACACACAGACACACAGACCCAAGTAAACCTGGAACATAAAGATTTATCCCCTTGGATGGTGGGAAGTGCCACATGCCCTGTGGCGTGCCAGCTTGTGAGGAGTGGTTAATGGCGATGACAACATTAACAGAGTTCAAAATGAAAGAGATGATGGATGTGAGACCTTCCTGAGGAAGTTGCAGGAGAAGAATTGGGGGACAAGTACAGTGACTGGTGTCAGAAATCAAAAGGTTCCCACCGCACCTAACTTAAGGTCCTCCTCAATTGTCTGCATGAGACATATGTGAACATATTGACTTCTATCGGTGGTTTATAGACTCGGAAACAATGAAAGCCTTCAAGAAAGAGACCAGCAGGTATGCATGTCAAGTTATTGATGCAGGGAAAAAGTCCAATAAGCCCAAACCACCAGATTCCATGCTGAATACCTGGCAGTCTATAACATTGAAAGAAATTATTGACTTCCTATTTTGATTTACATGAGTGTTGTCTGTAAAACCATGAAAAATATACCACTTATGGACTCTCCATTTCCTTCACATTTAATGAGCCATGACAGATTCAAGCAAATCCTGTTCTTTTTCCATCTCAACAATGAGACCTTCATCGAGAAGGGGCAGGAAGGGCATGACCCACTTAAAAACTCATGCCCTTGATTGATCATCTGAACCATGTAAGCACTTTTATTCTTTATACTTCTGATAATTTTTTCATTTATTTATAATGTTCCAGGTGCTTACAATCAGAGATGCTTACCAGCATGCCATCACCTGAGATTACATTTGTCTGTTTCTTTGTTTTTGTTACAATATAATATCTATGCTCCAGTTTTTGCAGTGTTTAAATCCTCTTGCCAAATTTATATTAGAAAATAAATAAGTGCCTATTTTAGATGCCAATTATGATGTAGCTATCTACACTAAATTAGGAACCACTAGAGCCACACCCCTTTCAGAGAGATGCCCCTTTTTTGGTTGCTTCGGTTGTCCTAGGTGATGTACTATACAATATGCATTTGTAGGTATTTTTCTATTTTTCTAAGAAAACTTGCATAAACATGTAGCTAAATAGGATCAAACACTACTGAATAAATGCTGACAAAACTTTTATTTATGTATGCTGCAGGTGTTCCAAAAAGTTTACATACCAGACAACAGATAGCAATCCATGAAGCCCTATGTTCTTTGAGGGGGAGACTGAAATTGAAGGTTTTGCATGAAAGACAAAATGACGAAGTGGGGCATTAATTTCTATGAGCTGGGAGTTATGTGCTCAATGCCTGAAGTCAGCAATAAGCTTTTTGATGTACACTGTCTCATGGAGCCCTGGATATCCTTTGGATACTGTCTTTATGTTGACAGTTATTACTGTTCTTCAGCCCTTGCTGAGAGCCTTGCTTTAGAAAACACAGGCCTTGTTGGGACTGTTAGAGCTAGGAGAAGAGGTCTGCCGAAAGACTTGTTCGCAAAGAAACTACAGATATGTGAGGTTGACTACCGCCGCTGCAAGAACACAGTAGCGGTAGGGTCGAAGGACAAGAGGGATGTTTCAGTGATCTCTACCATCCACAAGCCCAGATGATGACTGTGAAGACAAGGAGAGAAGTTAAAAAAAACCTGGTCTACTGCAAACTAGCTTAATACAAGACCAAAAGTTCAAATAAAGGTTTCATACCATCAGGAGACCATTTTGAGTGTGGTACCACAGATGAAGAATGAGCAAGAGAAAGAACGGATTTGAACATTGTCGTGCCTTCTCATCGCCACCTACTCTGCGTGTGTGCACCACTGATATTACATTCGAACTTGATTGCTAGGCAATTTTCATACAGTCTAATATGTACAGTTTTGTGCCCTGACGTGTGTGAATCTCTTGCCGATCTTTTTCCTTTTATTATGAAAACCAAGAGACAGACTTAATTAGTCATCAAGGGACTACTTTTCTTCATCTACTAGCTGTATCCTGGCATGTTTTCCTTTGGACGGTAACTTCTCTAGAAGAGAGAACTCCCACCAACACAGAAGACAATACTATCTATTGGTAGACCCTGTATGCAGAATTCTAATGGATTACATTTCATTACAATTTCAGGGTTTGTGTTCTTTTACATATTTTTTGTGGGATTACTTCATGAATTAATGAAAATGTGTCATCCAATTTTCTTTCGTAATTTCTTTGTTGAAAGTGTGGCTTATAAGCATTTATCATTTTGATCGGGGATTTGGTAATTACCAATCACCAAGAGAATAGTATCCCTAGACCACACACGCAGTGCAAAGGCCTATAACTGCCATGGTCCACCACTGGCGGTTTTCAGTACAGGCAAAAACAGTGTAAACAAAGCATTGTGTCAGATTTTTCATTTTGTCTTCTTGTCTTATTAGTCTTGAAACTAGTTTTAACTAAGTATTGCACCAGTGCATGTTAATAGTTTATAATTTATACTTTCAATCACTTCTGTATTAGGTAGGAAATGATCAGGTGGAATAGCAAATATTTGTGATATGAGGTCATTTCTGATAACATTTAGTTCTATTACTTCACCCACACACAACATAAAGATATGATTAGTAGTTTTAAAACTGTAAAATTTAGTCACTTTGAATTTTAAACATTGTCATGTTAGTCTTGATAACTCCAACAAAGGTACTGGCAGCGCTCAAACATAGCCGTATGCAGACGTGTGTGCCCAAGGGAGCTTACCGTACCCAAACATGTAGCAAAGAGAGGGCTGAAAGAAAGGAACTTGGCAGAGGTACAGTAAGCTCCCTTGGGCACACACTTCTGCATACGGCTATGTTTGAGCGCTGCCAGTACCTTTGTTGGAGTGAGGGAGTCTGAAAAAAAAACTTACTTCTCCCTTCCCCAAATATATTTTCTTAGTGGATTTAGTTGATTTATAGGAATGGCCATTTAGGTGACAAAAACAAATTCCTTTAAAAAACAAGTGACTCTGGCACACTTCTTTTTGATGCATTTGTCATGTTAAATCTTATAAGACAGCTAATTTTATAAACTGATGAAGCTGAAACTAATTGCAGATGGTGTAGTAAATGTTCCTGATGTATGGTAATTGTGGATAAATTTCTCCTTCTCAAGCACATGTACCAGCCATAGAGAAGTGTAAAGGTGGTCTCTTCTTTAAGGTGACCTCTCTTTCCGGGTAGGCTCATCATGGAAAAAATGGCATTGCCTTTTACAATACTGAATATAATTTGCTCAGCAGTTAAGGACAGATTGTATTATTGGAGACTATTTCCTGTTAGAAACTTGTACACAATATTGCAATCATGTTACTTGATAGCACATTTTGTAATAGTGCAGTACAAGCCTCTACTGCTGCTTGTTGTTGATGTGTTCAGTAGTGGCTGATGCAATGGTGATTTTCTCAGTATATACAGTACATGTCTTGGTCACTAAAGCAGTGTTTGAAAGGGGGCAAACTAACCTAATAAATTCAACATCTCTGAATGTATATTATTATCACTTTCTGACCTTGAATAAAATCCAAGATTTTGTAAATTCTCTTAACTTTTGGCCTAAATTATACTAAACTTGATTTGATTTGAAATTCTTTCATCCATCCGGCAGCCATTTATTGCATATTATGAACTGTCCTGGTAAGCAGGTACTCGGCGAAAACTGTCGGCAAGCCAAATCTAAATTAAAAAACTTATTTAAACAGTGCAGGGGATACAACCGATGATGGAGCTTTCCAATGATGCCAGGATGAGCTCCCTTTCACTGTTAAGTGTGTCTGCAGGATTTGTTGAAAACCATCAAAACACACGTTTTGATGTGATGTGAAGGGAAATTGCTACTGTCGAAACTGACATTTTGACATGAGTGCAAAAAAGTTAAACATATAATAAATTGCTTTCTCTTATTTAAAACTCACTCATGAGACTTCCATTTTTCTAAAAATCGATAATGAAGATTTTTTGGTATGGTAAATATTTAGAGTTGTATTGACAAATTAGGCTGGATTAATGTATGAAAATGTCTTTTTTTACAGGTTGATGCAGGAAACAATTTTGTCATTTGCGGCAGAACTGGACCACAGACCAACTATTAAGATGGCCAAACAGAAGTTTGATGCATGGATGACTAATAGTTCAAAGTAGGCAATATACAGTTGTTTCTTTGGCTGTTTCCAGTATTGGGATCTTGTGAAAAACATAGATAAGATAATAGCTAGTTCCTGTAATGAGCTGCAGCATAGCTATCTTGTCCTTTTCATACTAGGGGAAAGATTTCAAGGTATGTGTCAAGAGGGCACAATGATGATGTGGGAGAAAAACATAACTGGTACAGTAAGGCAAACTGTTCAAATTTCCTGAAGGATAATGGAATAATATAATTATAATTTATTTGTGAACACCCACTTTATTGGAGTTTTGCATGTCAGTTTTTTGTTGTGCCGTTTGAGCAAGGTTGGATAAGTAGCAAA
The DNA here is from genome assembly GCA_004794575.1 of Lanistes nyassanus. Lineage (NCBI taxonomy): Eukaryota > Metazoa > Mollusca > Gastropoda > Architaenioglossa > Ampullariidae > Lanistes > Lanistes nyassanus. Next base: position 16,970 of record SMGT01007523.1, read on the forward strand.
GTAGTGTGCTATAAATTGTATTTCGCTACAAATTTGAGTAGCGACTTGTGAAGTTGCTACAAATTTCTGCAAAGTAGTGAATTATGTAGAAAACTACACATTTTTCTGTAGCTAATAGCAAAATGTTCGTGCTACAGAAATTTCACTACATCAGCAAAAGGAAAACTTGAGTGACAGTGTCTCTCATGGTAAATCAGTCATGAATTATGCATGTGCCCTTTGAAGGCTTTTGACAGAGGCTTGCAAAATAAAGATTTATGAATGCCGAGAGCAGGCAGGTATAAAACCTGGTGAGAGAGCCAAGGGATGTGGCTGCCGACAGAGCAGCCAATATCACTGCCAGTGGAAGTACAACAGGAGGTGCCCCTCGCAGATAAGATGGGCAGTTCATGTACCTGGCCATGGCATGGAACAACACTCCTCCACATGGAAACGAAACTGAGTTAATACACAGTGACAACTTGCTAGCCTGGATAGAACTTGTAGACTCCAGCATGCAACATTTTGTGAATTGCTGAAGGGATGGAAGGACTACTCTGGGACAGTCTGATGAACCCTGTGTGAATTTAGTTGCACCTGTCATGCTGTGTGTGCTTATTGCGAGAGAGAGAGAGAGAGAGAGTGAGATATTCTAAGATGGGATTATGATGTATTCAGGACAGCGCCTAAATGGTAAGGGTTGCATATCTGGGGGGGGGGGGGTCTGAATAATAGTTTAGTAGTAAAAAGGCTATCCATCTTTTGTTAATATTAAATATAGAAAAATTTTGTTTGGAGGGATATGTATAACCAGTCCTAAAATGCTAGTCGCTAACTAGCAAGGGACTGATGGTGAATGGTATGGGGATATCAGTGGGGGAGGGGGGGAGACACAGGCAGGACATTAGATGGTGGTCAGTATAAATAGGGGAAGACTGACACCTGCTGTATTTATGAGGGAACAGTCAGCAGCCATGAGGCCACCTGCAGAGTGGTTAGTGGATAGTGATAAGGGGTAGAAGGGCCAGAATGTATCTGCAGAGCAGCCTTTACAGTCTTGTAGACAGAACTGAAGGTATCGGCCAACACTTATATTGCCAGAGTTCCCACGAGCCATCGCCACCCATATGTGCGCTTAAACCTCTCGTCCTACCAACCCTGTTATAATGGCAGAATGACTTTAAAAAATGTTTATACCTTTTTTTTGTCATTTGTCAAAGACAATAACAAATCTCAGATTCTTAAATGTAAGCAGGCAGGTTGTAGTGGACAGTATGAGACGCCAAAACATTTGGCTAATAACTAACTGCACATTCATGTAACATTATTTTGTTTCTACATTTCTAACACACAATTTTCACCTTCATTTTCAAGATTTTTATTGCTTATGGCTGACGATGTCTCACCTCACCTTTCTCTCTTTACAGTGACGATCTGTATGAAATTCAGTTCATCTTTGCAAATTTATCAGGTTGGTGGTGGTGGATTTAGCCCACCATTTGTCTCATATGGCAGTGGACCTCCACCTGTCCATGTCTACAGTACGGGTCCGGCAAGCAGCTATTCTTACCACTCTGTGGTCTTTGGCCTCATATCTGATGTCATTAGAGATCTGGCTCTGACTCAGGCTCGTGCCCTCCACCAGCGTGGAATCTCTTTCTGGTGTTAGAAGCACTGCTTCCTCCTCTCTGTGAGCCATTTTATCTGGCTTCTTGTGAGGCGCTCACACTGAAGATGGCTTCTTTGATTCTGTTGGCCTCTGGCTGGCATGTCTGCGAGATTCACCCAGTCAGGTTTGGATTCTCACGTCCAGTGAGACCACGATGGGTCCATCTCCTCACCTTTCTTGCTGAATTTTTGGCCAAAAATCAGTATCTGGGAGACTCATCACCTCAAGTCCTAATATGCCCCATCACCTCTGAATTCACTTCCACAGCTCCAGGCCACCTAACTGTCCAGTTCATGCACTCTTTGAGTACAGGTTTCACAATTACAGTCTTCACAGTACTCATTTGAGACAACTTTTTTTCTCACTACTGCCTGGCAGGAATTGTAAGATTTCCAAAGCCAGTGTTTTGCGCTGGATACAGTTGGTCATTCTCCAAGTGTATGCTCAACCAGAAGCCACAGGAGGAGTGGGTGTCCCACTTCCTCTGACAGCTAAAAGAAGACTCGGTGTACAACTGGAACAATATTTTAGCTTTGTCACCACATGATCTGCAGTTATGTTATACCTGGCATAGCCTAGTGAAAATCTTTGGAACTACATGTATTAAATCTAGTCTGAATCATGGAGAAGAAAGCAGGTTAGAAGGTACAAGAGTTCACGGAGAATTGTCGGGCCGTGCAGAGGGAGTGGAAGCGGGTGCAACATCGTGCTTTCCACTGTCCCACTGCCGATAATGTGTTTTCTTTTAAACGCCTCCGGGCTTATGCTTGGTTTGTTTTTAAACAGCAGTGCAAGCAGGCTCAGCAGAGTTTCATTTCCTCTCTCTCTGTCCATACCCCTTCTTCCACAGTCTGGACAGCCATCCGTCGCCTTCTGGGGAAGCGTTCCTCCAATTCTGTTGGCCACCTTCGTGACGGTGATGCAACCCTCACAGACCAGTGTGATATCGCTAATCATCTTGCACTCACCTTCACTCACAATTCCTCTTCCTATCACTACTCTCCTTCCTTTCAGCACCTCCAGCATGCCAGTGAGTCTACTCCCTGTAACTTTTCTTCCTCTGGCTCTGAATCTTACAATCTCCCCTTCTCTCTCTCTGAACTGAAACAAGCTCTCGGTCAGTGTTCTTCTTCTGGCCCTGTCCCTGACACTGTCCCCTATCAGTTTCTCACGCATCTCCCTGACGAATCTCTTTCCCTTCTCCTCCACATCTTTAACTATGTTTGGACCTCTGGGGACTTTCCGTTCATGTGGAGGGAGGCCCTCATGGTTCCCATTCCCAAATCCGGTCAGGATCCCTCTGATCCCAACAATTATCATCCTATTTCTCTCACTAGCTGTCTGTGGTTAATGATTGGCTGTTCTGGACCATTGTGTCTGAAGGTTTCCTCTCCTTGCTGCAGCCATCCGGGATGGCTTCATCCCCAAGGAACACGTGTTGGGGGTTTCTTCGATCTGGAGAAGGCCTTCGACACAACCTGGAAACATTGCATCCTGGTGGACCTTCACAACCTTGGTTTTATTCAGCAGTTTTTAGCGCATCGCCAATTTTCAGTTCAGGTGGGCATTTGTTTGTCTGACTTTTGTCCTCAGGAAATGGGTGTTCCTCAGGGCAGTATTCTGTCCCCTACCCTTTTTTTAATCAAGATCGATGGCATTTTAAAATCGGCTCCTCCTGCAGTGGACGACTTTGCCTTGTGCGTCCATGGCCGCTATCTTCCCTGCCTCAAGTTTCATCTGCAACTCTGTGTAAATAGCGCTCGATGCTGGGTTATTTCCAACGGTTTTAAATTTTCCACTGCTAAGACTGTTTGCATGCATTTTTGTACACTCCGCCTCTCTCTGGCTGGGTGGCTAAGCTGGCCCACCCCTTTCTCCTTGGTTTCCCTTTTTTTGCCTCTCTGGTCCTTTCCCTTTGTTCTTTTCCACCCCAATCTCTCCTTGCTTTCTGCAGTTTTTTCTGTGCTGTCTTTCTGCCTGCCCTGGCCTGTTCTTTCTTCTTTCTCTCACATACATCTTCTCTCCATGGTTCTTCTTTCTCTGCGGTCTTCTTTAGACCCCCTGCATTTGCCGTGCAGGGCGACCCGTGTCGGGGGAGAAAGGGATCCTGGGAGTTTTGGTCCCTGATGGGTGCTGCTCATCATACCAACACGCCCCTTTGGCTCGGACTTCTCCTAGACGGGAGGTTGGTGTGGCCCACACCAATCAATCAGCTGGTCGTGCAATGCCCTAGCTTTGCTAGAAGGCTGCAGCCTGGGTCAACCTGGTTTAGTTTTGTCTAGGCCGGAGTATATCTCTTCTGTAGCCCTGGTGCGGCCCTGCTACCTCATGGTACCGCTCGGCTGCATCCCCTTGTTGGGCTCCGTGGTGGGTGGGAAACAGAAAAGATGAATCTTTATCCTTTCCACTATGGCTTCAAAAATTCTGCCGGCACCTCCACCTTGCGTTAGTTTGGACAGTGAGGATAAGGTCCGACAGACTGTTTCCTCTCGTTCTTCCCAACCTTCTTGTTGTTGAGGGTGCTGACCCTGACAAACCCATCACGAAGCTGACCCCTTTAGCTGTCCAGAAGGGGTTCAGTGCTATTTCTTCTGCTTTTGTGTCTGTTAAGTGGTTCCGTGACACTTCTTTTCTTGTCGAGTGTGGAACCCAGAAGGCGTCGGATGCCCTTCGCCAATGGGAGTCCAAACTCTTCATTGACCGACCTATCTGGGTCTCTCAGCACAGTACGCTGAATTCTTCTGTCGGCGTGATTCGCTGTGCTGACTTGGCCGATATGTCGGAACTCGACATCAAGGCCGAGCTTCAGTCGCAGGGGGTGACGAACGTTCGCCGTGTGACTCGCAAGAGTAATGGGGCGGTCGTTCCCACCCACACCTACTTTATTACCTTCTGCTTTCCCAAACTCCCCTCTATTCTGTCCATTTTTTATCTCAAAGTCCCTGTCTTTCTATACGCTCCAAATCCTTTCCGTTGCTTTTAGTGCCATCACTTTGGCCATGGCACGAAAACCTGCAAATCTGTTCCTCTTTGTTCACGTTGCGGAGCTGCTGGCCACTCCTTTTCTGACTGTTGCAACCACTGTCGTTGCTTAAGCTGTCACGGTGACCATCCAGCTACTTCTCCCGACTGTCCTCGGTGGAAGGAAGAGTCTGCCATCCAGCGGGTCTGTGTGGAGGGCAAGCTGTCCTTTGCCAAGGCCTGCAAGCAGGTGCTAGGCTCTTCCTCCCCCCACCTCTTCTGTCTTCTACTCCTCCATCGTCTCTCGGCGACCTACAACTTCTTCTTCCTGTCAGACTGATGTCACCTGGGTTGTCGGGGACTCCCCTTGTCTTCTGTTTCTATGCCCCCTCCTTCCGCTGGTTTGAGCTCTCGACCCCCTCACAATCCATGCCACGCACCACTTCTCAGGGCACATCCACTACTCCCGCCTCTATGACCACCCCCCGCTCTGTTTCCTCACGTACCTCTTCCGCCGACCCGCCTCCTTCACTGTCACTTACGCCACAGTCTGCTAAGAAGTCCGCCTCTGTTCACACCCCGGGGTCGGGAGCACCCGCTGCCCGTCCCTCTACTTCTCTCTCTGCCTCATCCTCACACAGTCGCTTTCGGCTCTTGCCAACATTGGGATGGAGGTTAGGGCTTCCCACCCCTCCGCCCCTTCTCCCACACGTCGGCCTTCCCATGGTCCGAAAGACATGTCTTGGCCTCCTAAGGGGCAGGCGTGACGTGATGTTTTGGAGGACATGGAGCTGGGGGATACTGCCCCCTCCTCCACTCCATCCTCCCCTGTCCACCCTCGTCGCCGGTCTAGCCTAACTTGCTAACATGTCCTCCATCATCCAATGGAACTGTCGGGGAATCCGAGCTAACTACGAGGACCTGCGCTGTCTTATCACTTCTCTCAATCCTGCTGTTCTTGTCCTGCAGGAGACCCGCTTCCTTTTCATGTGGTCCTTTCCATGTTCTTCATCACACCTCTTCTGCTGACACTGGCTCTGGCGGTGTCTCCCTCCTCCTCCATTCTAGCCTTCTTTACAGTCCCATTTCTCTCACCTCTTCTTTGCAGGCGGTGGCTGCTAGAGTCACGCTGCATAAAACCATCTCTATTTGCTGTCTCTACCTTCCTCAGTCAGCTCGGGTTTCCCGTCATGAGTTGGATGATTTGCTAGACCAACTCCCCACTCCTGTTCTTCTTTTGGGTGATTTCAATGGACATCATCCCCTGTGGGGTGGTGTTTCCGGCGACGCCCAGGGGGAGCTTCTCGCTTCATTTTTTGCTGAGAAGGATCTCTGCATTTTTAATGACGGCAGTCCCACTTATTGTCAGCTTCATAGTGGGTATGCTTCCGCCATTGATCTTTCGGTCTGTTCTCCCTCTCTTTCACTTTACTTTTCTTGGCGCATCACCGGGGACTTGTGTGGCAGTGACCACTTTCCCCTCGCTCTGTTGGCCGACCTTTCTGCAGATGCTGGGCCAGCAGGTCGCTGGAATCTTTCCAAGGCTGATTGGTCACTGTTTCACTCTCTTTGTCTCTCCCGGCTGACTTTACAGTCTGATTTTAACCTCGATTCCCAGGTGGCCTGGGATCACCCTGTCCACCTTTTTACCCAAGTTTTACTTCAAGTCACGAGACGTGCCGTTCCTACCATTGGCAAGGGTTGCCGCAGCCCTCGCGTGCCTTGGTTCATGGAGGAATGTAGGGCCGTGCAGCGGGAACGGAAGAGGGCACAACGTCGTGCTTTCCGATGTCCCACTGCTGATAATGTGCTTTCTTTTAAACGCCTCCGGGCTCGTGCTCGGTTTGTTTTTAAACAGCAGCGCAAGCAGGCTTGGCAGAGTTTCATCTCTCTCTCTGTGTCCATACCCCTTCTTCCACAGTCTGGGCAGCAATTCGTCGCCTTTCTGGGAAACGTTCCTCCGGTTCCATTGGCCTCCTCCGAGATGGCAATGCAACCCTCACAGACCAAACAAGCTCTCCGTCATTGTTCCCCTTCCACCCCTGGTCCTGACACTATCCACCATCAGTTTCTCACCCATCTCCCTGAAGAATCTCTTTCCCTTCTCCTCCACATCTTTAATAACTTTTGGACCTCAGGGGACTTTCCCTGTGGAGGGAGGCCCTCATGGTCCCCATTCCCAAACCCGGTCGGGATCACTCTGATCCCCACAACTATAATCCTATCTCTCTCACTAGCTGTCTGTGTAAAATTATGGAGCGCATGGTCAATGCTCGCCTGTTCTGGACCCTTGACGCCTTCGTCTGAAAAGAACACGTGTTGGGGGTCTTCTTCAATCTGGAGAAGGCCTTTGACACGACCTGGAAGCATGGCGTACTTGTGGACCTTCACCACCTTGGTTTTCGCGGCCATCTACCCATTTTTATTCAGCATTTTTTAGTTCGTGTTGGTTCTAGTTTGTCTGATTTTTACCCTCAGGACATGGGTGTTCCCCAAGGCAGCATTCTGTCCCCTACCCTTTTTTGCATCAAGATCGATGGCATTTTAAAATCAGTTCCTTCTGCAGCTGGCGTCTCTTTATATGTTGATGACTTTACTTTGTGTGTCTGTGGTAGGTATCTTCCCTGCCTGGAGTGTCACCTGCAGCTCTGTGTAAACAGTGTTCAACGTTGGGTTTCCTCCAACGGTTTTACCTTTTCCACTGCCAAGTCTGTCTGCGTGCATTTTTGTAAACTCCGTGGCCACTTTCCGGAGCCCACCATTTGTATTGATGGTTCGGCGCTCCGGGTGGTCTCCGAGGTAAAAATTTTAGGGGTCATTTTTGACCACAAACTTTCCTTTTTACCCCACATCCGGTCCCTTCGTGCATCGTGCCTGAAGGCGCTGGATGTTTTACGTGTGGTTGGGTGCACCCAGTGGGGTGTGGATCGGACCACCCTTTGACGTTTATATCGCTCTTTGGTTCGTTCCAAACTTGATTATGGTTGCATTGTTTATGGCTCTGCTTGTCCCACCTACCTTAAACTCCTCGACACCGTCCACCACCACGGCCTCCGGATTTGTCTGGGAGCTTTTCATACCACCCCGGTTGACAGCCTGTATGCTGAGGCTGGTGAGCCCCCTCTTTCTCTGCGCCGCCTCAGTCTCATGCTCTGGTATGCCACCAAACTGAGGGCTATTATTAAATAAAACATAATTACCCATGCTTATGATATTTAACCACAAATGAAACACAATAGAGGGGTTGTGGATTGAGGGAAATACTAGTGTCAACCATGATTTACAAGCATTTGACTTCCTGGATGGGGAGATGCAGTAAACAATGATGATATAAGAGATCAACTCTTCTAGTTGAGTGTCCCAGGATATAACAGACAAGCATAGTGACTTTAAAGTCACTTTATGAGACTACCATCACCTCATTGTATGAAATCACCACAGGCTGTAAGCACAGTCCCTGTAAAATAAGCAGCCACAGTTGCCACTCTGATAACAGCGTAATGCTGAAACATACTTCTGGGCTTATTAATGTTGACATTGATCTAAAGTGGGATCTGACTTGTCAAAATGTACAAATCTGATTTTTCGAAAGGTACAGTTCAATCACAGCACTTTAAAAGGCACAAATAAGTTTTCCATCTCCTTTCCAAGTAAAACAAGTCACTAATCTGTTAGAACAATGTTTGCAGCACCATCCAACAAAACCTGCGGACTTTGGTGTATAAAAATGGAGTGAAGTATGGTGATGACAAGGCATGGCAGCATGTTTGGCAACAGTATGTCATCTCCAACATACCTACTGAAAAAGTAGAGTTTTTGCAAGCACTGACACACACGGTGGACTCCCGTCGCCTACAGCTGTAAGTCTTATGTTTTCTGTTGGTTAATGTTTCTGTGACAGCTTGGTCAGGTATGAGAAATACCTGCCAGTAGTTCAAAAGTATGCTTGTTGCAACAAAAAAAAATCTCATCAAATTTCCACTAAACCTCTACCAATAATAAAGACTACACTGAACTGAACAAGGAAATGCAGTTATGGCCTGGGTTTTTTTCATTTAAAAATGCAGTTATAGACTTTTTTCATTCAACAAAAAATGCAAGTATGACCTGTTTTTTTCCTTCAACAAAAATTGCAGCTATTATCTGATTTTTTTCAAACAAAAAATGTGGTTATGGGTTGTTGTTTTTAATATACAATAAAAATCTCATTACATTAAAAAATTTCTTGTATTTTAATTCTCACGTTTTCTTTCAGATTCTTAAGAGACAGTTTGGATAGGGAGAAGATACGTCCACAAGATGTTGATAGCATTATTCGTGGAGTGGCTAACAACAAAGCTGGACACATATTTTCATGGCAGTTTCTACAGCAAAACTGGGATATATTATATCAGCGGTAAATTTCCTTTCTTCAAACGTAACCAGGTGGCATGAAGCAATGGTGTGCATCCTGTTACTACCACTAATTCCAATGAACGCTTCCTACTTCCCAATGAACACAACCAACCAATCAAAAGGAGTGCAGTAAAAACTGCTCAGCCACCCTTACCCATCTCACACTGCTCATGTGTAGTTCACCGATCCAGTTCTCATCTCCCTTGGGGATGTCACCTGTCTGGCTGCTCAACCCAAGGACCCCCAGCAAATTTCTTTCTTTCAGGAATAAAATAATAGATACCGTATCACAAGAAAGGGCCCATGATGGAAGATCATTGCACAGACCTGCTGGGTTTCTGCTCATTCTGTTCCTGTGCGAAAGCTTGGTAGGAATGGCAGCTCATTCTGGATTTGAATGAGGTGAACACCTTCATCTTCATCACCACTCTAAACTTGTCCAATTTTGACATCAGGGTCATTTCATGCAGCACTGTGTCCCAGGCGTTTTGCTGCAAGCATCAACCTGGAGAATGCTTATTGTTATATCCCATGCACCCCTTGGCTCAGCATTACCTTCATTTAGCCTTTGAGTGGAAGGCCTTCTGCTTCCTCATCATTCCTTTGGGTTTTACCTGGCTTCTTGGGTGTTCATGGGAACAGCTGGCTCATTGCTGACCTATTTTTGCACAACAACATCTGGTTTAGTGTCTGCTTTCCTTAGGAGTGGAGCATTCAGTCTGAGATCTTCTTGCTGGCAGCTTTACTTATGCACTTCGCTGAGGTGTCAGTCCAAGCAAGTTGGCTATGAAGCTATCCCAAGACTAATGTCACCAACATCAGAATGCATTTTCAGACAGGCCAGTATCTTTTCTTAGTGGATTGTGGACTATAGGGAGGATGGGGTCGTATTACTAAAATATGCACTGAAAGAACCACCAGACTGATTGTTGCAGTAAGATGCCCAGTCTGAACAGGCAGTTTAATGTGCAGGGAGATGTCTGAATGGAGTCTGCACAATGTATAGTTTGCTGCAGGATGTTAAGCAACTAATAACCAGCCAACCTCATCCCAGAATACACAGTTATCGTCTATTATTTACTGACTGGCAAATTTAAATTGGTTTTGTAAGGTGTGGTACTGGTAGATAAGGGAAACTCAGATTTTCTGTAAGGAAAATGTTCCATATCTCTGATTTTTTTTAAAAAAGTGACAATCGGACCTGAATAGGACATGCTGGGAAATGATGGCACAAATTTGTGCACTCTCACACACGCACATACACTCACCCAGGCACCGCAAACACACTCATCCACACGTATGCGATCACACACATGTACATGCATCTATACACACAAGCACAAAACGCATATGCATGGCCGTGTACTCAGACACACGTGCACACACACAAAAGGTAGCATGTATTTGCACACACGCACTCAACCATGCACATTCAAGCAATCGCGTGCATACTAACACACACACGAGCATGAATACAAAGTAACATGCCTAGCTTGCTTTGGAATTGTTTACCCGGCAGAGGTCTAGTCCAATTTTCATCGATTTTTAACTAATAAAAACATATATATATATATATCAGTGGGGCTTATCAGTAACAATCAGGTTTTTGTTTTTGTTTAATGTGACCAATGTAGGTACGTTTTTGAGCCAGTATGTGTTCCAGACTCCCAGCATGTGGTATTGCATATCAGATTGCCACTTTTTTGATTCTTACTTGTAAAATCATACAATGATCGATAAGAATCGAGTTCATTTTTTTTGTTGTTGTTGCTTAAACGTGCTCGATGCATGATGGTCCTTGTGCCAATCACCCAATGTCATGAAAAATAATGTGTTGTACAGAGTCTCAGCATGTCACATATTTCCGGTCTGACTGTCACGTTTTTCGATCAATTTGGGTTCCATAATTTTCATCGATTCCTTACCGGTGAAAAACATACAATCTGGCGCACATAATCAGTAGGAATCGGGTTCAATTTTTTTTTTTTGCTGAAATGTGATTGATTGAAGTACTTTTTGGTGCCAGTGTGTGCTAGATCTCAGCATACAGGTCGGATTCTTATTTTTCTGTCAGGTCAGGTCCGATTTTTCTGTAGTCAGCTTCATGTTTTTTTTTGTTGGTTAAATGTGATCAGTGGAGATCAATTTTTGTTCTACAGAGTCACAACTTGTCAGATTTAGTCTAATATATACTTTTATAGTTACTTTTTTGACGTTCAACACCAAATGGTAAGTAATATTTAAACTTCCCCACAATTTTTTTTGTAAAGAATTTTAAAGTCCAAGAATTGGTCTTTCCAGATAAAGTATATTACTGCAAGTGTCTTAGTTTAACAGGAGTTTTACAAATGCCAAAATCTCACTACTCAAGGGTTGTCACCAACATGCACTCAGGCTCGCATCTGTGTAAGCATAGTGCCATGTCGCATCTGCAGCAACCTTCTTCTGGACTTTTATCAGCTGTACATGTCTTGAGCAAACCAGTTGCAAGATGCTCTTCAGGGTTGTTGTATTCCCCAAGACTGGTGTGTGAGTCTTGGCATGTGCATCCTTCTCTACACTGACTGGGCAGGAGGATGATTCAGCCCCGTTGCTTGGGCTGTGCTCATCCTCCCACAACCACTTTTTGGGTCTTGCCAATGACAGGGTGGAGGTTAGGGCTTCCCACCCCCTATCCTTCTCCCACTCATCTGCCTGCCCAAGGTCCAAGAGACACATCCCATGCCCCTCAGGGGCAGTGTGGACGTGATCTTTTGGAGGACATGGAGATGAGGGATGCCACCCTCTCCTCCGCTCCTTCCTCTCCTGTGCACCTTCATCATCAGTCTAGCCTAAACTGTTGATGTGTCCTCCATCATCCAGTGGAACTGTCAGGGAATTTAAGTTAGCTATGAGGACCTCTGCTGTCTCATCTCTTCCCTCATTCCTACTGTTCTTGCCCTGCAGGAAACCCTTGTGCGAGGCTCCGCTCCTTTCTTGTGTGGCTTGTTTCAACACCGTCATGCTTCTTCTTTCGCCTGTGGCAACTTTGATGTCCTTCGTTATGCCTCTTTCGATGACACTACCGCTGTGGCGTCACCCTCCTCCTTCATCCTCGCCTTCTTTACAGCCCTGATCCTCTTACCTCTTCTCTGCAGGCTGTGGTTGCTAGAGTCACTCTGCAAAAAACAGTCTCTACCTTCCTCCATCACCTCGGGTTTCCCACCAAGAGTTGGATGATCTGCTAGACCAACTCCTGTTCTTCTTTTGGATGATTTCAATGGACACCACCCCATGTGGCGTGGTGTTTCCAGCAACCCCAGGGGAAGCTTTTAGCTTCATTTTTTGCTGAGAGGGATCTCAGTGACAGTAGTCCCACTTTCTATCAGCTTCATAGTGGGTATACTTCTGCCATTGACCATTCTGTGTGTTCTCCCTGTCTTTTTCTTGATTTTGCATGGTATTTCATTGGGGTCTTGTGTGGCAGTGACCATTTTGCCATTGTTTGGTCGATTCTCTTTCTGGAGCCCACCATTAGTATTGATGGGTTGGTGCTCTGGCTGATTAAAGTTGTGAAATTTGTAGGGGTCATTTTGATCCCTTTGTGCATCATGCATGAAGGCATTGGATGTCTCATGTGTAGTTGGGTGCACCCAGAGGGGCGCAGATCAGACCACTCTTCTATGTTTGTGCTGTTCTTTGGTTCAATCCAAACTAGACTAGATTATGATCAAACCTCAAACTTCTTGATACTGTACCACCATGACCTTCAGATTTGTCTGGGGGGCCTTTCACAATACACCCATTGACAGCCTCTGTGCTGAGCCTGGTGAGCCCCCTCTTTCTCTGTACTGCCCCAATCTCATGCTCAGGTTTGCCACCAAGCTGAAGACGCGTTGGGATAACCCCGCTTACTCTGCTGTCTTTCACCTTTCACATGCTTCTTTGTATGATCGTTATCCAGAGGAGCCCAAACCTCTCTCTCTCTCTCTCTGCTTTCTTCCTCACCTTTCTGCTACTGGTCTTAACCTCGATCATGTTGCTCCTACACCTTTTCTTCCGGAACCTCCTTGGGCCCTGCCAATTCTCGACCTTCATCTTGACCTGGCTGCTTTCTCCAAGTCTTCTATCTCTGATCTTCTTTATCTTCACCCCTTTCGTGAACTCTTTTCTATTATTGCTTCTGCTGCATCTTCACATACAGCTCCAAACTTCCTTCTGATGGATGAGTTATGGCTTGGCTATCCCCTCTTGCTCAGTTTCTCATGCACGCATGGGCTGCCTCATTGATCACTGTTCTGTCTTCTCTGCCAAACTTTCTGCCATCCTTCTTGCTCTTTAAATGCTCTCCTCTCCTGAGAAAAACTTGATGTTCTTGTCTGATTCTTTTGCTGCCCTATGTGCACTTGCCTCTCACCACCTTGACCATCCTTTTCTGGATATAAAAGAAAAACAAGTGACTGCCGCTTGGAGGAAAATCCAAATTAAATTTAAAACAAGCTTGGTCCAGTTCCCTTGTTTTAAATTTCATCCTTTCCTGATTCAAATTCATTCTCAGCTCTCTCTGTCCTTGACTCTTGGAACGTTGACATTGTCTTTATCTGTGTCCCAGGCCATGCTGGCATTTCGGGAAACATGCGTGTTGACTGGACTTCCAAGCAGGCTCTTCGAGGCCCCATCACCCTCCCTTCCATGCCTTCCGTTGACTTTCACCCTCTCATTTCTTCCTACATCCACTCTCTTTGGTATTTCCACTGGACACTCTGGCTGCCAACAAACTTCATTCCATTCTTACATCTCTCTCTGCTCATGTGTACCGTGGGGAGCCTACACGGAGAGATGACGGTTGGAACATACCTCACCCACTCTTTCCTCCTCCATTTGGAACCACCCTCCACCTGTGATTATTGTAATGTGCCTTTCACTGTCCGACATCTACTGTTTTCTTGTTCTCATTTTAGCCAGGTCCATCAGCGCCAGTTTTATGCCCTTCGTTTCTGAGGTTTTTTGTTCTACCACTCCTACAGTTTTTGACTTTTTATGTGCAATCCATTTTTTATTCTCGTATTTAAGCATGCTCTGAGTTTTACCTGTCCTTTTTCATTATTTTAGTCCATTGCCTTTTTTGCACCTTCCTTTGCCCTTTTATCTCCGTGCTGTATCCTCTTGTACCACCTTAATATAGCCTTTGCTTCTGACTTGGCATAAAACACCAAACCTACCCATCTCATTAGATTGCTGCAGCAGCCATCTTGGGAACTGGGGTTGGAATTGTGAAGTAATTAAGTTTGCATTTGTCCTTACTTGTATCCAGCTGTTGCATGCTGTTACCTACTATACCATAGCTTCATGTTGTTATGACAAGAAGAAATATGATTTTTGAAACAAACTTTCTTTGAGATGCTATCAGGCAGCCCACATGAAACTCCCTCCCATATCCCCATGTTTTATGTAGAGACAAAGAGGGCAAGAACTGAACAGGTGAGCTAAGCATGCAATCATTGAGGCGGGGTAGGGCAGCTGAGTACTTTTCATTACCATACTTGTGATTTGTTGTATGACAAAGAGGAGTGTTTGGCTGGAATTGTTGGTAATACGATGTAATACGATGAACACCATAGATCCATGCTGTCTGGTAAGTATAGTATAACCTCTTGGCTCTACCCCTCTCAATAACAAGTCCAATATATCACCTTCACCTTGATAACTAATTTGTTTGCCTTATGAGTTATACCTTTAGTAAAGATTCCCTCTAAATTGTGAATATCTCCCAGACTTGATATACAACCACCCAGTATGTAGAACTTTGTGACTGTTTCCTAAAAACAACATGTAACTATAGTAAACATGGTACTTCACTGACACAACTGCAAACCAAAAACCCTTCTGACTCTACTTACTGGACATGACTGGCAAGTTTAAAATGTTTGAGAAATTTTCAACAACATTCACCACTTAGTGAAAGTGGCAAACTTTTATTCCTTTGTCATTAGGCATTTCCACAAACTGTTGAAATAATACCACAAAAGTATATTCATCTTGATTATTATTCCATCTTCAGACTTGTAATAATCAAAATCAAATGATGTGGTGGTAAAAAAAAAATGCATTTTTGTACAGCGCAGTACTCTGAGGGGCCGTACGCTGTATGATTCCTGGTTTTTATTATTTGCTACTGATTGTTGGCATAAAGTGTGTTGGGCCCCTCAGGGTATTGTGCTGTACAGAAATGCTTTTTTTGGTTGATGGGAACTATATATTTTTCTTGTTACTTTGTTTTAGTGTCTTTATAAAAATGTTCTTTGTGTATGGCACTGGGGCACCCAAATGGTAGAAGGTAGAGCATATCCACACACATGCCCTTAATTTTTAAAAGTAACCTAATGCCCAACACTATGGTATGGACCACTGCAGAATGGCAGTTAAGTGCAAGTGAATGCTGGTGCTACTCTTTCTCGCTATGGGGAAAAGGAAAGCTGGAAGAGTCAGTCAGGTATTTAAGCTAGTACACAGCAAGAAGGCAAGCAAGAGTGATAGACCTGGACCTGTTCACAGAGGTGTTCAGTACTGCTGTGTGTGCTCTACATTTCGGGGAAAAATAATTGTTTGATGTTGTCATACTATACGCCAACTTAGTGTGCTAAATTTCTATTTAGCGAACCCTAGCCACACCTCAAAACAAAGAAAATTTGGTACCCATCCCTGGTAAGACCTCCCATGCGCATTTGCACTGCCCATGGTGCAGCTCAACTATGCTCATGGTCATTCGATGTCATCCTCTTTCCTCAGCCAATCTGGAGCATGCAGATGTGTTTTCTTCTTGCTTGCTTCTCCTGACCACCTTGCCTCTTCCTTAGTCACCGCCTTCTGTTGAGGGAAGTAGAAAACCTTTATTCTTTCTCAGCTCTCACCTTTGTTGCTTGCTGTTTTTGTCAGCTGACTGTTTTTCCAGCACAGTTGAATTGGATTTTGATTCCTTCCTCTAGCCTGCCTGCTGCTTGCAAGACTGTCAGTCGGGCGAGCGCAAGCTGTTGGACAATCGTCATACCCCTTTGGCATGAGAACAGTCCCCCTTCTGGCCACCAGTGGATGCTCGAGTGGCAGAAGTCCTGGACTTGGCGGTGGTGGCCCTGGAGCAGTCTCAAGCGATGTCTTAGACACTTTCTCGCTTTTAGACACGCTTCTACTACTGTCGCAGGTCCCATTGGCTGTGTTGTATCTGCGCCCCATCCAGAGAGCTTTCACAGCTTGCTGGCACCAGTCTTCCCTCCACGGGGGTGCTTGGTTGCCTACTCAGGAAAAGCTCTCTCTCTTGTTCCCCCCTTGGACCAACCAGTCGTCACAGGGTGTTCCCATTGTTCCTTCTCTGCCGGATGCAGAAATATTCATGGATGCGTCACAGACGGGATGGGAGACCTGCTACCTCCAACATGTAGTTCACAGCACTGGGGAGGTGAGAGAAACCTGTCCGTACATCAATGGGGTGGAGATGCATACAGTTCAACTGGCACTAGAGCAATTCCAACTGCCTCAGATTCATGTGTGGATACACTCTGACAACTCCACCATGGTCGCTTACTTCAACCATCAAGCGGGCACCCATCAGAGTTCCTGTTGACTCAGGCAGAAGAACTGTGGCATTGGGCCAATGCGCAGGTCGTCTTCTTTTTTTGCCACACACGTTGCTAGCTCGGCCAGTGAGTTGGCAGAGATCCTGAGTCACCTACACACACTGCTGCAGATAGAATAGATGCTAATTCCTTCAGTCCTACAGCTCGTGTGGGAAATCAGGTTCATGCCACTAGTCAATCTGTCTGCAATCAGGTACAGCAGGTGGCTTCTGGTCTATGTCTCCCTGTTCTGGATCTGGAGGCCTGGGTAGAGGATGCATTCTCTCTGTCGTGGGCGGGGCTGGAGGCCTATGCCTTCCCTCCCCTGCCTCTCCTTTCCTGTGTGCTGTGAAAGGTGGAGAGCGATCGCCCTTGCCTCATTCTCCTCATGCCCAAATGGCTGACCCAGGCATGGTTCCCAGACCTGCTGCAGATAAAATGAGTAGATCCTCTGCCACTTCGAGTGTGCACCTGACTTCCTGGCCAAAAATCAGAGACCAGGAGACCCTTAGCCTCAAGTCAGCATGTGCCCTCTCATCTCTGCATTTGCTCCCTCCACTCTAGATCGCTTTAACCGTCCAGTTGGTGTGCTACGGGAGTACAGCCATAGCACTTGCAATTTTTGCGGTGCTCCCCTGAGACGACTTTTTCTCTTTGCAGCCTGCCAGAAAGCATGAGATTTCAAAAGCTAGTCTTTCATACTGGATGCAGTTGGTTATCTGGCAGGCATATGCTCAGGCAGAAGCCACAGGATGAGCAGCACGTGTCAGCAGCACGTGCTCATGAACTGAGAGCATGGGGCATTACACTTGCAGCATCGCAGCCTTCAGCACTAGCAGATGTTTTTCAGGCGCCCTCCTGGCAGTCAGAGGCCCCCTTCATAAACCATTAGGTAAGGGACATCTCCTGCTGCCAAAAGGATGGCACTTTTGGAGTGGCTGTGGCCATTGTGGCTGAGCACCTTTGGACTGCATCGTCCTTCTAACCCTGGTAAGACCTTTTTTTTGTATTTTATACCCACCTCCTTTTTATGCTACTCAGCACACTGAGTCAGGGTACAATATGATGACACTGAAATCCAAATTTTTGCTTTAAATTTGTGTTCAATAAATCATACCCTGACTCAGGGGAGGTCCACCCAACCTGCCCACTCACCTTTGGCCTCGGAAAGATAGAGTTAGCATGCTTGTGGTTGGGCTGCATGGAATGCCTTACCAGCGATGGGTACCAAGTTTTCTTTATTTTGAGCTGAGGTTAGGATTCACTAAATAGGAATTTCTTGTCACAATACTGTACCATGACCCTAACTGCTAAATTCTCAATTAGCAATCCCTAAATGGATGCTCCTTCCAAACAAAAATAACCCACATAGCAACCCTGGTAAAACCCCTCCGTGCATGCGCACAATGTATGCCACCCGTGCGCACAGCTCACTGACCAGGTAAAGCTGACTTTCTTAAGCATTTTTGTGCCAGTCGGGCGTGTCAACTTGATGGTCTACACGTCCTTGCCTATACTCAAACGTGGCTTTTGCCTGGCAGTTCCTGTGCCCTTTCTACTCTACGCTACGTTATTTGCAAAGGAAAGTGTGTTTTGTGTTCTCTCCTTGTTGCTCTGTCTTTACGTAACACTGTTTCGTTAGACAGCTGTTTGACTTAGCATAGTCTATTTCATCTTAGCCGGCTAACGTAACTACACAGGGAGTTTACACATCGCTGGTTTTTTTCCCCCGGCATGTTTAACCTTTACTCATGCTTGCGTTTTTTGCTTTGTGCTTTGCTTTGTTTTGCGGGTCTGTGACTCAAAGTGCTTTTGTCACTCTCTGACTTTGGTGCTAGGTGTTTTTACTTGTTCACTTAGCCATGCAACTTTTACCAGTACTTTTTTTCCATGTATCACGCTTGCTTTGTTGTGGGTACGTGACTCAGTGCTTTCGTCACTCTCCAACTCTTGTGCTGTTTGTTTCACCTAGTGATGCAACGTGGGTTTTTTCCTTTTCCACGCTTTGTTTTTTATTTTTTGCAGGACCGGGACTTAGTGTTTTTCGTGCCTCTCCTGTTGTTGTGCTAGGTGTTTTGCTTTTCACTTAGCTACACAGCGTGGATTCCTCCCTGCTTCTGGCTTGGACGGGACTACCTGGGATCTCTCCCTCCAGCATTGGTCTGGCATTGGTCTCTGCTGCTTGTTACCTTGGTCATGTCTGCCGATGTTGCTGTTTCGCCACCACACACCATGCGTTATGCTGCTGTCGTCTCAATGCCGTTTCTGCTTCTTGACAACAGCGTTTGGCGTCAGTTTCACCGACTTCCGGGCGCTCCGCGCTCCTGCTGGTTACTGGTGTGACCACCCGCCGTGGTGGTAAGAGTAGTGCGGTGGCTACTCGAGCGGGACCCTGGGGAGGGATCGCCACTGGTTCCCCCGGTTCCATGTGGCATCCCTGAGGTCTCGCTCTGTTGGGGGGACCTGCTCAGGCACGCTCCCCCCAGAGCAAGCAGGTGTCTCAATCACGGTGCTACCTTCCGCTGGGCAGTCAGTCACCGTCCCTTGCAGCCCGAGTGCTTCCGCTGTCCTTCGATCCCACTTCTGCTGCTCTCGGAGTGGAAGGGGGCAGGAAGTGGCTGTCAGACATTCCCTCGAGGGACTGTCAGTCATGATGGAGGAAGCGTGGGTGCACATTTTTTCTACACTTCCTTGTGAAGTGAGAAGCCACCTGTGTTCCTGCCAGATCTGGGGGGTACCAGGTGAACATGCCTCCACCTTCTGGCCACCCACCAGAGGTTTCCCAACTTCCAGGTGTGAGTCACGCCGACACCCCCCTTCTGGTTTCATATGTGTTCATGCGTCTGCCGCCTCTGACACTGTGCATTCCAGTCGGGGGAATGATCGCCCTTTTCTCTTTCCACAGAGAAAACCTGATACACCACTGGTGGACTGTGCTGTGCACTTCCTGTGGCGAGGGCAACACTTCTCACTCAGACCATTTCCACCCACCATGGGGGCTAGAGTAGTGCGTTGGCTACTCTTGCGGGAACCCCTGGGGAGGGATGACCACTGGTATTTCCTGTTCCGTGTGGCATCCCTCGTCCGTCGTCTCATGCCAACGGGGCAGACTTGCTCGTGCACACTCCTTCCCATGGCATGTTGGTGTCTGACTTGCTGGTGCCCATTGCCGTGCAGTCGACGACACCATTCCTCGCAGCCCGGGTGCTTCTGCTGTCTGTCGATCCCACTTCTGCTGCTCTCAGAGCAGATGTGGGGGTGAGGAAGCAGCTGTAAGCCACTTCCTGGAGAGACTGTCGGTTGTGATGGAGGAAGCATGGGTGCACATTTATTCTACACTTTCGAATGAAGTGGGAAGCCAGATCTGGCAGTCCCAGGTGAACGTGCCTCCACCTGGCCACCCATCGGAGGTTCCATCTTCCAGGTGTGTCACTCTGACATCACACTTCCGGTTTTGCACATGTTCGTGAGCCACGCTCCTCTGACACTGTGCTTTCCTGTCGGGGTAGCGATCGCCCTTTTCTTTTCGACGGAGAACATCAAGGGTATCGCTTTTCACTCGTCCAGTTTCACCCCTAGGGGTTGTTCCAGTTGAGTGGGGGGTAAGTTACCACCAGCAGTCACCTCACTGCATGGTGCAGCCACCCCTCCCCGTTTCCGGTTTTCCGATCGCCCACCTCTTCTGTTTCTGGGGGTGCGCAGTTGCCAAGATTGCACGCTGCGCACTTGCACCTGACAGAGGGGGCTTCATTGTCCACTCTCCTGTTTCTTCTCCTGAGGCAATACTGGCTGAGTTGGATGGGGGTGTGGTCTCACATGCCCACGGCAAGGAGATGGCGGATGAGAAGCAAGCTATGCTTCTCCACTTCCGATGGGAGTTGGCGGCTCACCTGTGGAAGACCACACCAAAGTGTACAGTGCAGGGACAGCAGGAAGCAGCACAGGACATGTCCTGGTACTCTTCTGTCCACCTTCTGGTATCGTGCTCGCGGGCCCCTGCTTACATGCGTCACCTTTGGTGCAGGCTTCTCCGAGGGATGAGTGGCAGGACCACCCCTTGGGTCCACACCACCAGCATGCGTCTCTAATCTGCCACTGGAAACATTGTCTTCCTTCCCCCAGGCAGCCTCGTGGGTACCTGCTGGTGCCCCCCCTCCAGCCATGCATTAGCACTTCGTGGCTGGCCCATGAATCCCACAGGTAGGTCTGGTCTTGCTTCCAGCAGGCAACAGTCCTCCATTCCTCCCCACCTTCTGATGGTCACAGGTAGGTCTGGTCTTGCTTCCCTGAATCTCAGCAAGTCCCCTCTTGCCTCGACTGGGCATTTGACACAGTTGTCTCGACGGTCTTTTCTGCGCCCAGACGCACTGACTGTCTCCAGCAGTTCGTTGGTACCTCCTTGGCAAGTGGTCCCTTCACTGCATGACAACTTATGTCGCTGGTGGGAACGATGGTGTCGCTTGTTTCACTGGCCTCTCTAGGTGCCTTTCCTGTGACCCATCCAGAGGATGTGAATTGGTTCCAGCACCCCATGTTTTGCCTAACGGTTCCAGCCATTGCCCATCCTGGCCTGGCTGTCAGCAGATTTCCCATCATGCCTCCTCTCTCTTAGCTGGGGGGTCCACTTCCTGCACCATGTCGCTCCTAGCACTTGGTCAGAAGTGGAGCCAAACTTACCATTCACCCTTTGGGTGTTGCATGCACACCTGGGCAGTGGATCTCTCTTGGCAGATGGTCCTATTGTCAGTCTCAGCTGGGTGGGTGAGCAGGGATTCAGCCCTTGACACCTCGGCAGCTTGTGACTGCGGAAGCGTGGATGTAAGTTCTTTTCACTTCCACGTGAAGTGAATAGTACTGTGCCTCCACCTTCTGGCCTTCCACCGGCAGTTCCCCATTTTCTTGGTGTGAGTCACTGGCTACCCCTTCCCATTCTGCCCATGGTCATGAGCTTGGCTCCACTGACGCAGTGCATTTCCAGTTGGGGTTGCGATTGCCCTTTTTCTCTCATGTCAGAGAAAGCCAGATGGGCGTCCGCCTTAACTGCGATGGCTCTTGGCCTCTGTCTTCCTGGCCAGCTTTCTGGTCATGATTCAGAGCCCTTTTTGACTGGTTTCTGACAGTTAATCTGGCCCTGGTCCACAATCCTGCCTACGTCTACTCCTGACCTTGTCAGCGATCTGGACAAAGCTTGGTTGCGTACAGTCGTGTCTCTAGCATTCTGCCCCTCAGAGATGCCTCTTTTCTGCAGTCTGGCTGACTGCAAGAGATTCGAACGCCCGTTCTCTCTCAGTCTCAGCTTTTGTGTGGTGTGCTTTCCATACCACCTACAAAAGGGATGGGATGGCAGAACCCTCCCAGCATTGGCAACTGGCTTGCATGCAGGAGGGTCAGGCAAGGACCAACCCCCTAGCTTCTTAGGTGCATGCGCTCCAAGAAGCCCTACGGCGCTTGGGAGATCCTTCTTTCTCTTTCGGATCTGTCTTTGTGCCAGGAGGACAACTTTAGGGTGTAGGCTGCTGTCATTCCCCGCACATCTGTCGGCTCCATCCTCTTCACCCTGGTAAGTTTTTCTTTTTTGTGGTGGTTTCACCCACCTCCTTTTTGTGCTACTCAGCACTTTGGGTCATGGTACAGTATTGTGACAAGAAAACGCAAATTTCTTTTTCTAACTTTGTGTTTCTTTAAAAAATACTTACCATGACCCATCAAAGACCCACCCTCCTCCCGCTGATGGGTTTTTCTGGCTTGAGAAAGTCAGCTTGACCTTGTCAGTGAGCTGTGCGCACAGGTGGCATACGCTGTGCGCAAGTGCGGAAGGGTCTTACCAGGGTTGCTATGTGGGTTATTTTTGTTTGGAAGGAGCGTTTAGGGATCACTAATTGAGAATTTAGCACTTTGGGTCATGGTAAGTATTGTTAAAGAAACACAAATTTAGAAAAAGAAATTTGCATTTTAGCACAGTGAGTCAGGCTGAGTATGAGTTATTGAGGACAAAAGGCCCCCAACCCTACCCCCCCCTCCCCACACATTACTTTGCATTGTTGTTTCCAAACAAGGAGTTTAAAACAACTGCAATAAGTTTGTGTGTGTGTGTTTGCGCATGCATGCATGTATGTCTGTTGGTTGCATGGTAAGACAAGCAAGTTACATTATCACACTTCCGCCGACAGAGTAACAGAGCAAGAGATTATAACTAGATGCGATGATGTTTGTCTAATTAATTTGCAGATCTAGTGAAGAATACTCTTGAAATACTCACTCGTTCAAATACAGTTAATGCGAGTTCTCTCATTCCTACATAATGCAAACAATAAGGCTAGATCATCTAGTGTAGTACAGGTCTCTCTCAACCACCAAACTTCAATGATTCTACTAGTCTAGGACGGAAAAGATCCCTGACCCAAACATTGATGTTTTAGCTCAACAATGAGGAAAGTTGCAAACCAACCTTGCTAGATAGAGGAATAGATTTAGACAAGCAAGAGTAAGAAGTGACTATTACGAGATCACAATCTCTAGTGATTCATCAGCCACAATAATAGATTCAACCAGAGTTTATCACATTATCAGTCTTTAATAATGAACCAACAGTCAGCCAGGCAAATCCACAATTTGTCTCGCTGCTTACATAAAAATGTTTGACTGCACAAGAATCGTTAATGTGAAATGACCAAGGCAATTCACAGTAATTCATCTCCGCTCTTTTATTAGGCACCGTTCATTCTTCAAGTCAAAGTTCTAGGCAGAGAGAGTGTTCCTCTTGACTGGATGACGCTGTTCAGTGGGAGCACCTCCTCTTGTGCATAAGTAAAGAAAATTTCACTAATAGTACCGTAGCTTGGTTCCCCCGGGTCTGGGTGGTAGAACATGACACATTACAAAAAGAAGATGGTCCTTTGAGTATAAGATAAATCCAAGTGCAGACACCAAACTTCAGACAGCAGAACAAGCTTGGATGGTCGAGACATGAAGCAGAGAAAACCAGTTCAGGATCCAGAACACGGGATTATATTGAGCCTTGAACACTCATGTACGATACAGGTTGACAGTTGCACTGATGGAGGTAGACCTCTGTGGGCCATCAGAAAAGCATGCACCCAGCTTGGCACACACAAAAATAGGACAGATACAATGATCTGCCTCAAACAATTCCCCTCCTGGGCAAATTTTCATCAGACACACTTTGTCCGGTAGAGGCAACTAAAAGACAGCTTGGCCCGGTCATTACTTGGCAGAGCTCATGAACATAGGTGTGACCAGCTGCGAAGCCTTATTGTATCTACTTCTTTTCCCATCCTTCATTGTCACAGTGCTGTAAAAAGTGCTTTAAATTTGCTTTTATCATGCATTGTAATGATTTTCAGCATTTCAACCAGTTTTAATTTCCTTGCAACTAAAAAAGTAATTTTCCATTTGAGTCATAAACTTGGTGAACACAGAACTCTGTACGTAAGCCTTAACTTGTGCTACTCAACAGCACTAGAAGCAGACACTATACCCCAATTCCCCTAGTTCCGGTGCATGGATGATGCCATGAAAAGTACTAGTAGCTGATTGGTTGCTGCCTATAGACACCAGTGGGTGTCTAGGGAGAATAAGTTAATGATGCTAAAGTGATACATGTATAACAGTTACAACACATCTTTTTGAATCTCTAGGAGGCAATGCAGATGTTTAATGTGTCAAGCTAACAGAAGAGGATTGTTTTCAAAAGATTTGGAAAATATCTTGTGAAGAAGCAAATCCAGTAATGAGAAAGAAAATGTGCAGTGGAGCGATCTTGCTACCTCATAGAAAATTGCTAATAATGTTTGTTATAAATGTGGATGAGAAGCGCAGCAAAATTATGATGAATACACTAAAGCATAGTTATTATAGCCCATTGTATAAACAGGTAATCAAGCTTATTTATGTAAATACTAATATAAACATACTTTCTGATCACAGGTATGGGGAACAGTCCTTCATGATGGGAAACATTATTAAAGGCGTTGTTGGGCAGTTTAATACAGAGTTTGATTATGATGAGGTAAGCTTGATTGCAACAGTACAGTTTGATAGTAATGGTTGTTAACGAAAACATACTGGATTGTATTCAGATTAAGGATTAGTGTGGGGGAGCATCTGTAATGTAATATGTATAGTATGCAAAATGTTTTTAATAGAGCAGCTTGTTATTTTAGAGTTGTTCAAAATTGATGGCTTGTAATTTATTCGGTTGCGTGATCTACTGTACGTACACATATAGAATGTACTGTGTATGGTACATATAGTACTATTTGTAAATGTAATGTTACTTTATTAAAATGTGATGAAGCGGGTTTGCTTCACAACTTTCCTCTCTCTCCCTCTCTCCTTCAACAAAGGCAGGGTTTTTCTCTTCCACGCCCTCTGCGTGCTTTATTTAAGGCCGCCACTGCTGCTGTGCCCTACATGCTCCGCCACCCCATGGTTTACTGGCACTTCACTACCACACTACATCTTCTCTCTCGTCCTCCTCCTGCTTCACCCTACTTCGGGACTCTACTTTGTCCGGCCCGCACCCCGCTTTTACCGGGTGGGAGCGAGCCACAATGGGGGCATTGCCAGCTACAGCAGCAGCTAGCGGGTGGAAGTGCGGTGGATACCGCATTTTGTGTTTCTTACACACACAAAGTTTAAGATAACAAAACAAAGAATATATATACAGGAACATTAAAATATGTGATAAATAGAGTGTGCTCTGATCTTTCTGTTAGTGTTAAGGAAAGTTAAGTAGAATGAGAAGGAAATAAAGATAATTATGTTAAAAGGCAGTTTAACTAGCTAATTTGAATAGAAAAAAATAAGAAATATGCCTACAAACTAACCTAATCTATTAAGACGTTGGGTGAGTTTAGTATCTACTGAAAGAGTATATCGAGTAGAATCCGAATATGTTATTTGTTAGTATCTGCCACTATACTAGAAGTATATAGAAACGTTTAAAGAGAGTGAGCCTAGCACAGCACGCTGTAAGATGACAGTGCGTCACAGCCATGTGTCGCTGGCAGTACTCGACCTGGGTACTGCCCCTGGCGTACGCTGTGGCTGTGAGCGTGATGGCCAAAACCTTCTCCTTGATGGCTGCGTCCATCACAAAAATATGCACATTTGAAAGCTGGTCAGTTTTTAATGTTGCATTATTGAGAATTTTATATAAAGGCATCCCAGAATGTGAGCCTTTGTTAGATACGAATTAAGGGTTTTTTTCTTACTGATGGACACAACCTCAACCTCTCTCCTTCCTCACTGTCAGGTGCAGGGCATCTCCACAGTGTAAGCACCTTCTGTACCACACAGTGGTCTCAGATCTTTTACATCCTCTTTCACAATTTACCCGTGTAGTAAACAGATCGAGTGCACACAAGACTTGGGTCCTACTTTCACCTTCCTGCTATGCTTGAGCTAAGTCAGAATGCTGACCATAGACTTTGTAAATCCTATTGTAAAGACACATCATAAGATTTTTTAACAAGTTTTCTTGACCTGTAGATCTCGTAGTAAACAGGACAAGAAAATATTCAAGATTTTTGTATTTTCTGTGGGACCTGGATGCCTGGAGAATGCAGCTTCATGTGTTAAGAGATATAAAATTTAGCAAAAACTAAACCTGCTTTTCTCTGTTGTGTAGGTGAAACACTTCTTTGAAAATCGACAGATGGGCAGTGGGGAGATGGCACTGCAGCAGGCTTTAGAGACGGTGCAGATGCATTTTGAATGGAAAGCTAACTATCAGCAAGACCTCAGCAAATGGTTGAGTGAACATTCCACATTGTCACAAACAGCTTGATACGTCAGCTACTTTACTGTATCAATAAACATGACAAAGAAACTTTAAAAAGTGCAGGGAAGCCAGTGGCTGGTGGTTGATATCTTTGCTTAAAGAATATTGTCTGCAGATTGTTAGCTGTAATTTTTACTATTGAACACGGCTTACATATAGCTTAGTGCATTTAATAATTGCATGACCCAAACAGCTGGGGCAAAGTGACCAAAACCTTTTGTGAACAGCTATGAAAAGCCTTGTCCCATTGGTTCGATTTTTAATACAGCGGCTAGCAGTCAGCTTGCAAGCATGTTAGTAGGCTTTAGCAGGATGGCTTAGCCTTCAAACGTAGCCCTTGTGTGATGTGCTCGGCCCCAGCACTAATTCTACATGCAGCTTACTAACCACAAGCCCTCAGTCTGTCTACTTGCAGGCCACTAACTACAAACCCTGTCTGCTCAACATGCATGGTATGGCATATTTGCTACTGCGAGTTTTATCAGTCTGATTATGATTTGTAAGTAATAGCAGATGTGGGTTCTTAGAAGTACTCTTCAAACCAGGAACACACTGCAGTTCTTCAGAAACAATAATACTGCACACATATTTGTCATTTAAATTAAACATCTCAACATTTTCTAGCCTTTGGTGTTGCCTTGTCATGTTCCCATGCTCTAGAAGCTGTCTTTGCAAAATAAGAAAACAGCAAGATTTGTGCAAGACTCACATCAGGGACAGAAAAGCTTTCTCAGTTGCTAATCTTGCTCATGACATCACCAACAGGTGTAAGAATTTCCCACAAGCTTGTAGCAGATGGGAAAATATCTTGCAATGTTAGAATATGGGACCATGATTTCTTCATGTCATGAATAGTGTTCACAAAAATGCAGCCAAAATGAAGCATACTTTGCTAGACACAGCAATATATAGCTATTATATGTACTTGCACTTAGCATTATGCATTTGAGTACTTGTTAAGTTTTCCTATTTTATAAAAGTACATTTTCCATGATTTGTCATTTACTACAACCTGACAGATGAGAGATTTAACCCCTTCCCATCGCCTTGGAGAAGCTACTCCAATAGAAATTTCTTCGGTTGCCATCGCTTTGGAGAGGGTTTTACAATGACTAACAATTTTTGTAAGATGAATGGGGTTCGCCGGCAAGGGATGTGACTGGTGTTTTCTTATAGTGGAATCCTTTTTCTATCAAGTCCCTTCCCTTAGACCACACAATACACGCCTTCTTCTAAACTCTGCTCTTGAAACCAAGCGATCTTGTTTAGTAGTTAGACAAGCACGCCCACCATTTTGCTGCGTTCACTTGGACACCTTTTCAATGCACCCTTTTACACATAATTCACACTGGATGGATTTCAGGTAGGAAGAATTTTATTCTTTTTAAATTGTCTTTCAGCTTGCTTTGGAAGTATGTTTTTATCGCTCAGTTTTTGTTCTACATTTTTTATAAGATACATAAAGACCACGAGGTTATGGCCTTCTTACGTGCGACAAAACTGTGTAGGCGCATAAAATGCTTACAGTGACTCAGTCTAAAACCCAACAGTAAATACTATTTAAGAGTTTTTCCATAAACTTTTATAATTATTTTGATGTTTAAAAACTACACTTAATGTAAAGTAGTTTACTGCACTTGTGGTAGCTTGCAAGCAGCATTTATTTCAATCGTGCCGAAATCTATGCATTGTGTCATTTTAAACATCTGTACTTTGAATTATTAGAAACACATTTCCTTAACTGTTAAAAATTATTACATACAGTGCAGTCTGGCTAGCACGGAGCCCTGATGGACATGATTCCAAATTGCAACCAATTGATGGTTAAAACAGATTCTGCAGCCGACAAAGTTTTCATGTTGCAGACTGTAATCATCTGGTTGATAGGATGCTCACATGCAAGAATTTATGCCAGGCAAATGTCCTGCTAATCCCAAACTCTCACTGAAGTTGAGTAAAAAAAAAATTAGTAAACAATTACAGTCTGACTATCTGAAGTTCAACTAAAGTTATTTGTTTGTCATTGAACAGACAAATATGCCAAGAAGAAAAATGGTGTAAGCTTGTGCCAAACTGTGTCTCAAATATTTGAGCTAAGGGGTGGAGGTTGAGGGGTGAGATGATAGCAGACAGAAATGGTAGTCAATGCGCATGTAACTGGCTTCCTTTTTCAAACTTGTTTTAGAAGAAACACTAACTCTTCATTTGTGGATGCAGATTGGGTTATGGTCAAATTGGCTATAAGACTATATAAACAATTTTTTTGTCCCTCAAGATTTGTGTAAAGTAGACTGCACTAGTTTTTTTATGTACACATAAGTTCAGCTTAATATCTTTTGAGGGTGCATTATATGCAAGCTAAAGTTGCGTTTCTTTTCCTTGTAACTGTACACAGGTGTTTTTGTGTTTTTCCTGATATATTATAGGCGACCACATCTATGCTACTTCCCTTTGTGAAGCACTTCTCTTGACTGTATGGGATTAATGAAACCTGTTGAAATCAATACATGCAAATTTATAATAGCACCTGAATAAATATTCTTCAATTTTACATTTTCTGTTAGTTGTTTTACGGATATGTGCATCATCCTTAGTGATTTGTTTGCATAAAAATGTGTATGGGAATCAGTGTTTGTGTGTGCATGTAGACCCATAAAAGAATAGTAACGTTTCACTAAAACCCTCCTTCCAACACGTGTGCATGTGTGTGCACACACATTTTTTGGTATAGGTAAGGTTACCTAGCTAGTGGTCTGTTCCTGTAGGGGAATAGTTGTTGGGACATGCATGGAGATCTGATTTTGTGACTGCTGACTAAAAAGCATAGAAAGCGCATGAAAGAGGAGATAACTTTAGAGGAAAAAGGAGAACATCGTAAACTAATATTTAAAAAAGCCATTGGCCAGTGTATTTGTTTTCGAACCCAAGGGAGGAGGGAAAAAGGTGGCCTAAAACAAAGACCGACCTGACAAATGAATTACGGGTCCCGACATAAGCCATATACAAACTAGTGCTCCAAAATTCCTGAGGCAATTTACAGCTAGATGCCTCCAATACAATATGCAACCACCATAATGGGGAACAGACCCCAAGTGACCACGTGGTGGCCAAGATGGCGGCGCTCTAGCCCCTCAACATGTGTACGGTACAAGCAAACAGGACCACCAACACCATGTCCATAGTCAGAAAATGTCAGCAGAGACTGCCATCCTTATGACAGCTAAAGAAATCTGAGGTGCACAGATATATCTTTGAGAAATTCTACCATGCGGTGATCGAAAGCATTCTTAGTTTCTCAGTTGCAGTCTGGTACAGCACCAGCAGGAAGACACAGGATCAGACTATTGGCGTCGTATATTTCGTCTTAGCCGAAGTCTAACAAGGGGATGTACACATCGCTGGGTTGTTACCAGTGTAACCTGACTCACGCTTTGCATTGTTTTTGCGGGTCCATGACTCAGTGCTTTCATCACTCTCCTACTTTTGTGCTAGGTGTTTTGATTGTTTCACTTATCCATGCAGGTTGGGTATATCCGTGTTCTCAAGCTTTGTATTGTTTATTGTGATTTTATCACTCCCCTGCTTTTGTGCTAAGTGTTTTGTTTTCACTTAGCTATGCAGTGTGAGTTTTCTCCCTGCTTCTGGCTTGGACAGGATTATCCACCGGGATCATTCACACCAGCATTGGTCTGGTGGTCATCACCGTTTCCTGCTGCCACGGTCACTTCCGCCGACATTGCTGCTTCGCCACTGCACACTGTGCCTTACGTTGTCATTTTGATGCCATTTCCACGTCTTGACAACGGCGTCTTTGGCGTCAGTTTCACCGACTTCCGGGCGCTCCACTCTCCTGCTGATTACCAGTGTGCCTGCCCACCGTGGCGGTAGAGTAGGCTACTCTAGTGGGACCCACCGGAAGTTCCCCTGACTTCCAGGTGTGTCACACTGAAAACCCCCTTCCAGTCCTGCCCATGCCCTGGACCACTGGCTTCTCTGACAGGTTGGGTAGGGATCACCCTCTTCTCTTACAACAGAGAAGCTAACATTACCACCAGTGGACTGTGGCTCACGCTTGCTTCCGGTGGCAAGGGCATCGCATTTTACTTGTCCGGTGTCACCCCTGGGGTCGTTCCAGTCAAGTGAGGGGAGGCTACCACCGCCGATCACCTCACTGCATGGTGGGACCACCCTTCCCTGTTTCCAGGGTAACGATTGCCCATCTTTTCTGTCGCCGCAGGTGCACAGTTGCCGAGGGTGCACACTTGCACCTGGCAGAGGGGGCTTTGTTGTCCACTCTCCCGTTTCCTCTCCTAAGGTGATGCCGGCAGAGTTGGACGGGGGTGTGGTCTCAAATGCCTACGGCACTAAGACAGCAGATGAAAAGCAAGCTATGCTTCTCCACTCCAGATGGGAGTTGGCGCCTTTCCTGCGGGAGACCACGCCACAGTGTGCAGTGCAGAGACAGTAGGAAGCAGCACAGGACATTGCCACCTGATGGTGTTTTCGTAGCACCTCAATCGGTCTCTTCTTACATAATGTAAAAGAGCATGGCACTGTCACATCAGACTTCATTCTGCGTGTTTCTGTTGTCATGGCAATTTCTGTCTGCGACAAGATTATGTGTCCTTTGTGCACATCAGCCAGCCAAGAAATTAATAAAATGCGCTGTGTACACTACAGGTAAGCAGTTATTTTTATTTGTAACCTTTTCAAAGTAACTGTTTTTCGATGACTTACTATAGCACAACTCTTCAACAGTCTATGCCATGGGGTTTTCATCGACGCTTGAAAAATGTTTTTAGGGTTCATGATTGCAGACTAACCAAAAAGTGATGCTCTATCTCTTCTTTCAGTTAAATCTTATCACTTCATAGTGAGTCTCTAAACTCATGCTGATTTGGTAACAAGGTAAAACAGAATTAACATTGTCTTTGTTCCTCTAAGCCCTTAGAAGACAGAATGATAAAAGAAATTGTACATTGTGCATTGCGAGAGAAAGGCATAGTAAGTACACCAGGAAAATCTGTCATCGACTAGATTTAATTGCGTTGTGCCCTAGTCTGAGAGTGTTAAAGACAATTTTGATGGTCTGTTTTATGTGTAAATCAGTGTAAATGGTCATTTCAGTACACCCCCACACACAGCTGACAACATGAGGGTCTGTGGTATCTGGAAAATGAAGGGCGATTCCATTGACCGTAAGAATATGGAGTCCTACTTCATTACCCATTTTGGTACCATGGCAACAACAGGACACTGACTCTCCCCCTCCCTCCTTTTCCCTTAACCCCCTCACCCCTCCTTCTCTCTTTTTTACTTTTTCTCACCTCCCTCCCACTCTCTCACACACTGACGCCTCCTTACCCGCACTTTTCTCTCTCTCCCCCGCCCACTCTCCACCCCCAGTCGACCCTTCTCTACCCTTTCCTACCCAAGTTGCGATTGGCTGCTCCTCTTTGACCCCTCTTACTCACTGTCCCTTGGTAATTTTCCTGCTATCCAGCCCACGCGCCACGTCTACCGCAGCTAAGTCTTTTTCTTTTTCTTTTTCTTTTTTTGTCGTTTTTGAGTCGTCCTGATGAAGATGTAGTGCCCCGAAACATGTAGATTGTCTTCGTCTTTGTCCTGTTCTAGCTTGGTACAGTTCCCTTGTTTTAAATTTAATGTTAATAACTTCAGTTATTTGATCAACTTTTTGCAGGGATGGGAATTGGCCACCGTTTGGCGGAATTCAGATTTGTTTTCGGTTTCTGACAAAAAATATTTGGTGCCGCTTTTTTGTATGCGAGTTTATATATATATATATAAATGCTTTGTTTTCTTCAGCCGCCAACCAAACTTTAGCATGATGAAATTGCTTTTTCACTTTCTGTTTTTCTTGCCATGTGCAACTGCATTACCCTGACCAGATTTCAGATTTTTGTAGGTTATCCAATTCCCATGCCTGTTACTGGAAGGATATGTGATTCCATCTGTTCATTTACCAAACCATCTTGATAGCAATCTGACTTTGTGGACAGCTTTTATAGTAGTCAGCTTTTACAATAGCTGACGTGCCAGATTCATCCCAGATATAATAAATGTTATGACTTTTTTGGCGTTTCGTTGCCTACCCAATCAGGAGGTAGAGCAACTTGTTACGGTCGACCTGACTGGCTCGCTAAAACAGCCATTGGGCGAGTGCGAGGTGGAGCGAGGGAGGTGGCCGGCTGAGAGCCGAGGGCAACCTGCACCTCATCCCCTGGTTGACCCGTCACCCTGAGAGGGGGTCGAGTAGGAGGTGGGGGGTGAACAACCCTCCGGGCTACAGCCCACCACCCAGAATGGGTAGAAAGCCCATTCGCGTCTTTCTTGTAGGTCAGGCTTCATAGCTATAAAGGCAGCCGACTGCCAGCCTCGAATGCCGAATGCCGGGTGCCGAAGCCGAACACCCAACAGTTCTAGGGAAGTTACTACAGGAGAGTACGACCATTATCTGCGATGTGGACAGAGAACCAGCAGCTGCTGCACAGGGTGACTTTGTCAGTCAGGAAAAGAACTCGGGCTTTCGGACCGTTGCTGTGACTGGAGTTGAGACACGTGGCATCTGCGGTATTCCTATCCAGCATGGTGAAAGTGAGTTTACTTACAGTGTAGGAACATAGGACACGATCGTAACTCAAAGATAGTTGTTTGGAACAAGCTTAGAAGAAAGTATACATCAAACTTAATTGTTGATTTGTCGGTTGTCCAACGCGACTAGTTATTTGTAGAATACTTACACTTATCTCTTGTGATCCTTGATCGATCTTATTGTTTGTTAAGATGTCGGCGTTCTGTTATTTTCTGAGTGGTTTTAGTACGGAAAGGATATGGTTTTCCTTGTGTTCACCGATGTGAATTATTGGTACGGACGTAGAATTCATAACCCGGTAAAAAAAAAAAATGTGTGCGTGTAGATACGTATAGCGTCGCTGGGAGGAATATCTGCGAGTGATTGTTCTACATGTCAGTAGATATATATTGGAGCATCATTCATGGGGTAGTGAAACATTCTATGTTGTAACTGTAAAGGAATAGAATAGCATATTATCGCTGCCCTCTTTTTAGTACGTTGTGCGCGTGACAAGCAAGGTAGTGCAGGAGGCTTGAGCCGATTTGGTAATTGATTTTTTTCAGAATTTTTTTTCAGAATTTTAGTTTTCTTCCTTCACCCTCAATGGGGTATGAAGACAAGACATAAGCAACAGTACAACAAAGCAATAAAAAGGTAAGCAGAAATTCGCTTTGATAAGCAAACGAATTAACAACCTATCTTTAGAGGCTCGCAAGAGCTTGCTATAAAGTGAGTGCAAACAAACATACAATTACCCATGTCCACAAACTTCTTTAAGTAAGATTTTAATAAAACATGATAGCTTTGTAAGCAATCGTTTGCTCCCTGTTGAGAGCAGGCACTGAAATTTATAGGTATTAGGGTGGTATCTGTAGTAATAAGGTAGCCATTTGTTTCGGTCATCCTTAAATTTATCGCAGCAAAATAAATAATGGTACTCGTCACCGATATCGTTACTGTTACAAAGATGACAGATTCTTTCTTCTCTGGGTATTCTCTGTATTCTGTGTGTTTGGACTGGGAAGTTGTTGTTCAAGAGTAGGAAGTTAAGAAGCGGTGTATAGGGATTTGGGGGCAATATTTTTATGTGGTTTTCAAAAGTGAAAGACGTTTTAATAATTCTGTAGTTCTTATAGATGTCTTTTGTATCTATATCTTCTAACCAACTTTGAATAAACTGATCATGTAAACTTCTATCAACTTTCTGCTTGAAACATTCATATGAGTAGGGGAGATTAGTTTGATTGGTTCAAAAACCATTTAGTCCAATGGCTTGTAATGTTGATTTTACTGCTTGTATATAGGTTGAATGGAGGGTCCCATTCTCATGTAGCCGTAGTATTGCTCTATATAAAATACTAGATAGTTTTTTGTGATTCATAACATTGACTAATTTAAACCAAAAACAAAGCATTCTACTTTTAATTTGAACATTAATGGGGGAACGACCTGAGTTCTCCAAGGACTATTGTCACAACTTGGGAGATTTCTTTATGCTCTTGACGGGTCGACTGCTCTGCTCGCTCTCACGCCCACCATCAAGAGTGTGACATATGCGTAGGTGGAACAATCACTGTATTACTAACATGAATTAATATGATTTCTTAATCATATGGCCGAGCCCCCACCACCTACAGTCTCCCATAAAGAACAACAAAAGACTGTAATACAGTGAACACAAAATAGAAGAATGTATTGTTGATAGAAAACAGCGAGTATTTACAATCAAGACAATATATGTTACAACTCGTTACAACTCTAGGGCTCCCGCAATTTCCTTCTGTTTGAGCTAGGTCTACTATAACATCTAATACCAACCTACATCACCCGCCTCGCCATTAAACATAATGACAAAACTACGTACCTTAATCCCGCCTTTGCACACGAGAAAAAGAATGACCACGTGATACACAACACTCACAGAACACAACACTCGTTCCCGAATGCTTCTTACAGTCCGCACGACAGTCTGTACGTTGGAGCGCCCCTTCCTTGGATATGTTCCAATAGATATCCTGAAGACCTCTTGAACACCTCCCTGTAACAGCAGACTTCGATGCCGACGATCACACACGTCACAGAGGATATCACGTTTTCCAAAGGCTGACACACAACCCCTTGAGCTCACCCAAAGAGCTCGGTTACAGACAGCCTCCTTGTAAGGCTGGACCTTCGCCCCCTGCCTCAGACGGTTGTCTTATCCGCGGTCTTCGGTCTCCCTCTTTTACGTTCTGCAGTCCTCTTCCGCCCGGTCAGCGTTGAGGTTCCCACAGCAGAGGAGCACGTGCTAGAGTCTCACGCCAGTCTGGAAGGATCACACACCTTCGCAGAGTCCCTTACGTTATGCAACTGGTCTACTCAAGCCACGTGCTGTCGCTGCTAGACTTCCACACGTCTAGCAGAACGAGACACCTCAATTCTGCAGCTGAATCCTTCAGCCTTCAGCAGAGTTGTACCACAAGACATGTACGTCTCACCACAGCAGCTCTTCTTCACAGGAGTTCAGGCTAACAAAGCCCTCGCTGTAGATTTCGCTGAAGATGTCCTCTCACAGGATATTTCTGGGCACAAGACGTCCTCTCACAGGATGTTTGGGCAGAAGATGCCCTCTCGCAGGATGTTTTGGGCAGAAGATATTTCGACTGTCTAAACCAGTCCTTTTATTCTCGCCATTCGTCCGTAGATTCTTTCATTCACACGCACGTGGTCAACAAGGCGGTTACATGTATCAACCAATCAGGCCGGAGACAGCGGAAGCCACACCCCGTGTCAACTAGTAGAACACGCCCCTAAGTGGACACAACTACCCCCTTCCCCTTCCTGGTCGTTTACACCCATCGCTACATCAAAGCCCTTGATGCTCAATACTACGCGTCACTGGTTCTTCCAGCGACATAATCTTCCCCTGAACAACTAACGCACACCTGGTCAGCCTGACACCTTCACTAATCCCACCCCAGCAGCCCCAGGGTAATTAACACCTTGCCCCTGGTTTCTAGGGCCAGCACCCCTGGTCATAAGTGTGAACAGGGACCGAACCTGGGCTGGCGATGACGTGAGCGGCTAGATGGCGGCCTGAACAAGGAATAATAGACCTTAATTAGGGCCTGAGAGTCGAGGATGGATCACACCTGGAATCTATGGTGCAATCTCCTTGACCCACCAGACCCCAACACGTGACAACTATGTTAGTGGGTGTTGCTTTCCTTAGTTTTAGAATTAGCTTGTAGAATTTGAACTGAAGTTTTAGGGCTAGATCGTTTATTGCCGGTGCCCAGATTTCTCAGCCATATGTTAGAATTGGCACTATAGTTCTGTCAAATAGTTCAACTTGGATATCTACTGGTAGCTGAAGCAGTCTACATTTCTTAAGGAGAGAAAACGTAGCTCTGGAGGCTCTCTCATACAAGTCTTTTTGTGCGACATTAAATTTTTTTGTTATAATTTAACCTTAGTCCTAGGTAACAAAAGTCATAAACTACATCAAGTTTGTTGCTATTAAAGTAGAATACTCGTGTTTTTTTAATTTTCCCTCTTGAAAAAATGATAATTTTTGTTTTCTTTGTGTTAACCATTAGATTCCACTTATCACAGTATAGTTTTATACTATTTAAGGCTACCTGAAGTTCCCTAGGTGATTCGGTACAAATTACCGAGTCATCAGCATATAGCAATAAAAACATTTTAAATAAAGCATCGAGTTCATCGGGGGGTGGGGTGGGGGAGGGTTCAAGAACGGCTGCTTCTTCTGCAATTTTTGTAAGGCCCATTACGTTATCTTTATCTAAATGTAATTTCAGATCATTTAAATAAACTGCAAACAGTAGGGGAGATAAATTCTCTCCTTGTCTAACTCCCCAGTTGTTAATAAAGTATTCTGACTCTATGTCGTTTATTCTAACACAAGATTTGGCTTTGCTGTATATATCCTGTATTACTGATAATATTTTACCTCCTATTCCATGGTTTAGTAACTTCTCCCACAGGAATATTCTATCAATCTTATTGAAGGCCTTTTCATAATCAATAAAGGCGCAGTAAATTCTTTTCCTTTTGCTTAGATAAAAGTCAATAAAAAATGGAGAGAGAATATGTTATCTAGCGTTGAATAGCCAGCACGGAACCCAGACTGTTCTTCACCCAGCAAATTTCTCTCAGTAAGATAAACATTTAGTCATTCATTTAATACACTAGTAAATAGTTTTCCAAAACAGCTCAGTATAGTTATCCCACGATAGTTATCAGGGTCATCTCGTTTACCTTTGCTTCTATAGATAGGGATTATAGTTCCCAATATCCACTGTGTGGGTATTTTTTTTAAAGATAGCACTACCTCATTTTCCATTATTGGTTTATTGGGCTCTTCATCAGTGAATTCATTGGCTTGAGAATTTGTGGCGGGGGCTTGGCTGAGCACATTGGATATATGCCTGCTCAAAGTGGTAGACTTTTTTTTCCCTCTGCCCCACCAGTCCTTTGGAACATCTGATTCCGAGGGAGAAATGTCAATGTCTGGGTGCTCGAGAGGTTTCTGCATCTTTCATCAGCTGTACTTGTCTGCAAGTTTAGAAACGGGCAATTAAAGATGAGAAAAAAATGAACATATTATTTGTTGAGCTTTCAAGGCACTTTACACAAAGAGCTGATGTGGCTTTGTAGCCTTTTTTCAAAAATTCATTTAAATTTTAAATCCCCCAAAACAATAGAAAAGTTATTTAAACTTGGTTGCAAACATCAATAAACAAAGAAAAGTCATGTCTTACTTTGTTTCTTGGACCTTGTTCCGTAATTGATAAATCCTTTGATGGCAAGGATGAAGTAGAAGTAATCAAAAAGTCCTCACGATTCTTTATACGCAGTCTGTTTGACATTGTTTACACCACATGCTCGCTCGTTTTTCTCTTCGTAATCACTCTCTTGGGTCTTTCAGGCACAAATACTCTTGTCTCCATCCACTTTATCACAGTAAATTTGCAAGACAATGTCATTTTCCTCATCAGCGTGTCATTTGAAGAGTAAAATCTAGCATTTCTCAAGTGCCAGCACGTGTTGATACGCACTTCGCAGCCATTTTTCATGTCACGTGCGTCATTTACAAATTTGAAAATATATCAGTTATATTATATAAGTTCTTAGTATATATGAATAAAATTAATAAACATTACTTACTTCTTAATCACCTCAAAGAAAATTTTTGGTGAAGTCGACAAAAAGTTGTAACCCAAACTATGACATCAGACATCGCGCGCTCACTTCACTTTGTGGGAAGGGAGAGTCGCACGCTCGCTTCACTGTGGGAAGGGAGAGGGCTTCCCAAGGGCTTCCCAAGCTGTTTGGGATGGGGCACGCTTCTGGGACTTCCTATTCAAAAACCACTTAATTCCACGTCCCGTGGGACAGGAGTGGGTTGTTTCTGGGCCCTCACTCCCCTTGCTTTCCTCGTTGGTTACCACTGGGCTGCGTGTGGGAGTGGTGATCGTGTGTTTATTGGGAGATTGGTCAAGATCAGCATAGTTTTAACGCCGCTCACATAGAAGAAATCATTAACCTGCTGACATTTGAAAAGGACTTCCAGTACCAGTTAAATATTTCTAAGTAATTGGGAAGTTTTGTTAGCAAAATTAGTTTCAAAGGCTTCATGTTAATATCAGAAACCTTTGTTATTTCCAGGTGTGATTTTTAGCTTCCATTGGAGGAAGAGATCCAAAAGACTGTGTGCGACGAATCATGGCAACGGTGGTATCAAACCAGTTGACCAGACAATACAATTTCTTTGGCCTGAAGGGTAAGAAGTTTTAAAGAACTCCAGCTTCTGACGAAATCCATTTATGGTAAGCTTTGATATGTCAAATGGAAAATTGGCCAAGTAATTCTGTTAGATCTAATGTGAATTTGCAAAAAAAAAAAAAAAAAGAAAAAGAAAAAAATAGTACCAGTACATTGGTACAACTCTTCTAGTTGAAAACCTTTTTGAATGTACAAAATGTTAATTTTTTTTATACTTTAACTGTCTTAATTCAAAACTTCGATCATTTCTAAGGATAACTTAGTAAAAATAATATTTAATAAAACATTTTAGTGTCATCTGAAGAGAAACAAAGTAACCATGGGATCGAGGTTATACCGTCTATCATCAGGGCGCAAACTGTTGGGAGTTTCCTCATTTTAGCAGAGTTCTTCAGAAACTTAATTGCTGCTTTCCCCCCCCCCCCCCCCAAGATTTTCTGGGGGGGGGGGAAACGACAATAGCGGCAAAAATTTGTCAGCTTTATCACGGTCAGTTTATCACCACATTCAGCACATGGTTTTTTCAAATTGTCCAGTTGTCAAATGATTGAACCATTCACTCGATTTGTACTCTGCGCCATCATGGCAGAGAGAAGTGAACACTGACGAAATTTTTTTAATGACCTAATGAAACTAACCTGGCATGAACATGATGATAATGGACATATATCTACACCATCTGAAAAAATCCTAGAACATTGGAGGGAGGGGCTTCTGCTCTCTTTGCAGATGCATATAGTTTCATAATAAGGTTATCTTTTGATACCATTGTAAACTCATGGAGACAGATTTTGGCACAACTGTAATAAATGCTGCTTGCAGTCTACCACAAGTGCAGTAATCTACTTTACATATTTTGAAGGATAACTTTTATGAATCTAAAGGTGACATTTATG
This sequence comes from Lanistes nyassanus, assembly GCA_004794575.1. NCBI lineage: Eukaryota > Metazoa > Mollusca > Gastropoda > Architaenioglossa > Ampullariidae > Lanistes > Lanistes nyassanus. The sequence continues at coordinate 56,646 of SMGT01007523.1, forward strand.
CATAGTTTTATTTTTTCAGTGATGTTGACCTTAAAAGAGCTGGCTTTTCCAATTTAAATAATAAATGGCCATGCATCACAGTAAGAATTTTTTTATGGGCAACTCCTACAAAACCTAAAGCAGCCTTATTGTCTTGAATATGTTATATTGCACTTGTTATCTAACACCTCAGTGATGTCTTATGTTTGTTGCAGAGAGTGCCAGAAAGCTGTACCCTGACATCACTCATGCAGGGCTCCAGGACATAATTTTCCACTGGTTGACAGAGACAGAGATCAGGGAAAGAAACTTAGGGAGTTGGCAAGGTCTTCCAGGGCTGGTGATGGAACATAGACAGCTGATCAGTAGTTCTGCTTAGGTATTTTCTGGGGTGTGGGGTGGGCATGATTACGGGCTGGCTTAATGTGGTCCTTCTAAGTTTCCCCTTAAGAGATTTTGTGGACGACCATTACTCTGTTGCATTAAATATTTGTATGTTCACAGTGTTTGAGAATTGTTCTGTTTGATGCTTTTATACTTGTGCAGTCCTAATATGGCCATCCCAGTCGATTGAAGCCTTCGAGCTCTAATATTCAATAGACATCTAGTCATAGATTTGGCTTATTGTATATTGAAAACTTGCTTTTGTTTTATATTTCAATCTGGTTTTTAAGCCAAAGTTTTGTACAAATTTAACTGCAATGTCGAGCGACGTGCTGCCGTTTTCAGCCTTTTATTAAAAAGAAATGATGGACCATGATAAATAAGAATATATTTTTGAACTGCATTCCAAATGAGATAAAAATTAGTTTTGCAATAAACTAGTATTTGGCTTAACGTGGCCCTTCTGAGTTTCCCTTTAAGAGATTTTGCGGACGACCATTACTCTGATGTTACATTAAATATTTGTATATTCACAGTGTTTATTTGCAAATTGTTCTGTTTGATGTTTTTGTACTTGTGCAGTCCTAATATGGCCATCCCAGTCTGTTGAAGCCTTTGAGCTCTAACATTCAACAGACATCTAGTCATCAATTTGGCTTATTGTATATTAAAAACTATTGCTTTTGTTTTATATTTCAATATGGTTTTTAAGCCAAAGCTTTGTACAAATTTAACTGCAATGTCAAGCGATGTGCTGCACAGTTTTCAGCCTTTTATTTAAAAGAAATGATGGACCATAATGTATCAGTATATATTTTTGAACTGCATTCCAAACAATGGGATAAAAGTTAGTTTTGCAATAAACTAGTATTTGGCTTAATGTGGCCCTTCTAAGTTTCGCTTTAGGAGATTTTGCGGACGACCATTACTCTGTTACATTAAATATTTGTATGTTCACAGTGTTTGAAAATTTTTCTGTTTGATGCTTTTATACTTGTGCAGTCCTAATATGGCCATCCCAGTCGATTGAAGCCTTTGAGCTCTAACATTCAACAGACATCTAGTCATAGACTTGGCTTATTGTATACTGAAAACTTGCTTTTGTTTTATATTTCAATCTGGTTTTAAGCCAAAGTTTTGTACAAATTTAACTGCAATTTCGAGCGACGTGCTGTACAGTTTTCAACCTTTTATTAAAAAGAAATGATGGACCATAAAAATTTATCAGTATATATTTTTGAACTGCATTCCAAACAATGGAATAAAAGAGTTTTGCAACAAACGAGTATTTCTCTGTGTGTGTGTGTGAGAGAGAGAGAGAGAACATGTGCAGGGAACGCTAAGAAATATGGAAGCTTGAAAGGGGTGGGGGTGTGCACTGGGGTAAGTGGGTTGCGTGAGGGAAGCCTATATTTAACCCATATATAATATATTCAGCCTATCTAGGTCTTACATGCCACCCATATCCTCTCGATACAGAGCCTATATACAATACCAATGTGGGGCTGATGCCCGTTCATTGCCTATCTGGGGCTTGCATGCCCCCATCCTCCCAATGCTGAGCCCACATAGGATCTCACGTAGGGCCGACCCTATCCCATTTTCATTGCCTACGTAGGACTGATGTGAGCAGCCTATGTGCGCCCGACAAGGCCTGACGCATGTGCCCAACATCGCCCCTATATGAGTGTGCTATTAGGGATGACACAACACTTGTTCCCGAATGCTTCATACAGTCCCCACGATGGTCTGTCCCTTGGAGCGCTACTTATGTTCACCAGTAGATACCCTGAAGACCTGTTGAACACTTCCACATAACAGCAGACCTCGATGCTGAGGACCATGCATGCCACACAGGATATGGCATTTTCTCAAGGCTGACACACAGCTCTTTGAGCTCAATCCTAGAGCTCGGTTACAGACAGCCTCCATTTAAGGCTGGATCTTCGCCCTCTGCTTCAGATGGTTGTCTGTCTGCAGTCCTCGATCTCCCTCCTTTTACGTTCTGCAGTTCTCTTCCGCCCGGTTAGCATAGAGGTTTTCTTGCAGCAGAGGAACATGTGCAAGAGTCACACCCCAGTCTGGAAAGATCCAACACCCTTGCAGATTCCCTTGCGCTATGCAACTGTTCTACTCAAGACACGTGCCATTGATACTAGACTTCCACACATCCAGTAGAGTGAGACACCTTAAATCTGCAGCTGAATCTTTCAACCTTCAGCAGAATTGTACCACCAGACACGTACGCCTCCTCACAGCAGCTGCCCAGACAGCAAAGTATATGGGATTTGTGTCGGCCCGACATAGGTTGCCGATCTGCACGTAGGGGTGGCTTAGCGCATGTGGTCTGGAGATCAGTCCTACATGCGCTTCCCACTTCAAGTGTGTAAGTGGCCTACGGAGGTTCGCCCGATATGCAAATGAAACGTTAGCCCCGCGTGCGTGCGTCAACTTGGACCCAGTGCAGCGGACTCGCAAGCCGGAGACAAGCCGACTGCAGTTTCGTATCGACTGACAAAAGAAAGATATTGAATGATATTATTAAAGTACTAGTTCATACATGTTTGTCTTGTTAGAATAATGTTTTGACGTTTGAAATGAGACGGGAGTAATTTTTAAATGCGAAACAGTTGTAATGGACAGCACCGTTTGTCGGGCGCCATTTCTACTGTTCAGTCAAGCACAGCGTGCTGCGAGTTCGCCATTTCTGTTGCTGTTTATCCTTCGCAATCCTTGCCATCCGTCCTTCGTCGACATTTTTGGGAAAACCTTTAAAGGTCTGTTTATTTTTGTTTATTATTTACCATGAATTCTAATGCAGAGTATCAGACGAAAAATTAGAAAAAATGTAAATGAACATGGTGTCAATGTGTGGACAGGTGTTCCACAGGCCATGAGCAACTAACTCAAGATTTAGGAAGGCCGGAGTACAGCTTGATAGACTTATCG
>SMGT01007523.1:59967-71442 GCA_004794575.1 Lanistes nyassanus
GGGGGGGGGGGAATAACTAGATAGACAGACATCTGTGAAACATGGCTACACATCGCTGCAGGAGGCATGATGTCACTCACAGAGAATAAAATTATACGGCTGTTGTTGTGACTGCTATGTCACTTACAGGGATAAAACTATACAACTGTTGTTGTGACCGCTATGTCACCTACAGAGATAAAACTACACAGCTGTTGTTGTGACCGCAAAATATCAGCCCCACACACTCCGCACACAGGCAACCCTGATAAAAATAGCATTGTCTTGACAGAACCATTCCCATAATAATATTTGGTCAGGTGATGTATTCTGATGCGGGAAACAGCGAAAATCGAGGTATCCCGTTGTTGTGACGTCAAAACAACGGGGTGCGTCAAAACAACGTGGGTCCGTTTTCACGCCAAAGTCAAAACGACGCGGTCTTAACAGACTCACACACACACACACCTCTTTCAACTCCACACACACACACACACACACGCACGCACGCACCATGCTGCGGTGTTTGTTCCCTTGTTGCTACTTCAACGTTCTTCTCTGTTCGTGCGCGCGTGCGCTTGCTAGAAGATATCGATGCACTTCATCACGTTTAGGTCAGAGCTGTCACAAATAGTGCGCACAGATTGGTACATGAGACTATCAATAGTGAGTGTAAGTATTATCTCGTTTAAGTCCCCATTTTGGGGTGGCCAAATATGTCAACTATAATGCCCCAAGAGTTCGGTCGAACTCTACTTAGAAAAAGGTTTAAAACGCCAATTTATTGAGCTACCTGGCAAACTGCGGGTGTGAACAATACACAAAATCCCCCATTATGAGCGAACATTTGCACTTAGTATCATCGACAGAACCATCTTGTATTGTGTACATCCTGTATCAAGCGTGTGTTTTTGTTCTTTTTGTATTGTTTTCAAATTTGTGTTATTCCAATAATGTTTATTGAATAGTTTGAAATGCAGACAGCCTAATTTTTTTCTAATAGTATTTTCTCCTTTTTGTTTGAAACAAGAGTCAAGAATTAGACTGAAGAATGTTTTTGTTCATTGCACGTGGAAAAATGCTTCGGAATTTGCAAATATTTAACTTACAACCAGACAAGACAGCTGTTAAGTTCCATCGGAACTACACGTACACTGCAGTACATACAGCACGCACGCTGAATTTACTTTAGTTAATTCAGTTTATAAACATTTTTTTAATCCGAGAAACTAAGTGTTAAAAGCATATAATTTTTAAACCTTTCTATTTTAATTTAGATGATGAGACTCTTAAGCACAAACTGACGAAATCTTTTATAGGTGGCCTACATCCGGTATTAGTAAAGTGTTGGATTGCCCATGATTCACTGTCCAGAAAGGTGGTCTGCGCATGCGTGCCCCAGCTCGGTGGGAATTGCAAACTCGTCGCCCGGAGCTTTAAGCAATTCGACGTTGTATGGGATAACGATGTTGCACGAAGAGTGATTATTCCACTGCACCATACCGCCTACGTACTCAGGGGCACAATCCTATTGGTTGCCGCATGTGAATTATCTGAGATGGCGATGTCTGTCTACAGGAGCCCCCTGCCACTGTTAAGCAGTCACAGAGCTGTGTGTGGGCTTAAGTCTGTACAGTGAACTAATATAACTTTCCTTTTCTCTACAAAAACCCTTATAAACAATGTGCTTTTCAATATTTACATAATAATGGTTATTTTCGTTTTCAAATATAAAACTTTTTTAATGATTACGCTAAGGGTCTAAATGTTGAAAAAAGAAACCTTTTTATCTTATTTTTAAGCAAAGAAGAAATAAAGACAAAGTCATAACACGTCAAAATATTTACGCTCCTAAATTCTAGGAAATCCCACTTTTTTAAACAAGCTCTGTTCTCAGACCACATTTCTCTGTCATCTTCTTCCCACCGTTTCCCTTCTCTAAAATGCCACTTGTTTGAATACTCCTACTTGAATGTTAATTTAGCGTTGGAAATGAATGTATCCAGGAAAGTGAGGTAAACATTTTATTTGCTGTATTTTACTTCTGAACTTTTAAGCACTGTACGCCTATTCAAATACTTTGTTTAAAAAAACCTGCAATATTATTGTCAGAAAGCAAACGATGATACACCAATAACTTTGAAAAGGAACTGAATAAAATGACCAGCCACACCACACTTTGCTTGACGGAGAATTGACAATGACTACACATTTTCCTGCGCCATGGAAAGCCAATCGAATAACACAGCTAATGAGATAAATACGACAACTGCAACCAGCCGTTAAGGGTCTTACTTACTACAACAAACGACAGAGGAAGTCGTCTGGATGTGGCTTACAACACTTCTCTGCGTCATCGGAATTCCAACAAACGTCATCAACTTTCTTGTGTTCTGGCACCAAGGACTGAAGGACCGCATGAACCTGTGTCTCTTTTCCCTCTCTCTCACGGACTGCTTGCTCCTCAAAAGCGCATTTATCATGTATTATATCGGCCCTCTCCTTATGTTGTTTAACGTGACCTTCAACGAACATTATTTTGCAGCTGCCACGGAACATTTAATAGGGGTTTTCTATGCTTTGAAATTAACATCCGGGTCTATCACCATGGTGATTGCGATAGAACGATGCTTATGCGTTCTAATCCCGCTACGTATCTCTGCCATTGTAAAAACCCGCACGATGGGGATACTGTTCATTTTGGGTTTGTGTTCCAGGCATGTTAAGGACCGACCCCTATTTTCTATCGCTCTGTTATTGCTAGGGAGGTATATTATCTGTCATTGAGGATTTCCCCTACGAAACTTTACCACGAACACAAGGCATTCGCGTTCTGGTTCTGGAATGTTCTCCTGGGAACTGTCCTGCCCTGTGTCACTGTGCTCACAGTCCTGACAATGACGGTTGTGACAGTCGTGAAACTGAGAGCCGCCATGACCTGGAGAGGAACAACAAGCTCCTCCACTAGTAACAGTCACAGCCGACAGGTGGCGCTTACATCAATGCTTGTCATCGTATCGTCCATTTATATCATCAGCATGGTGCCGTTCATGGCGAGACAACTTTGCTTTATTTCGTTTATAGACTGCATTTCTAACGAGGACTGTTATGTTATTTTCACAAAATTAACTCTTTTTGTACAACTGATTGGCCTTATTCCAAACACGTTTCATTTCTTCATCTACTATAACCGTTCTTCACGTTTTCGACTTGTGCTGCGGGGTTTGTTCCCTTGTTGCTACTTTAACGTTCTTCTCTGTTCGTGCGCGCGTGCGCTTGATGGAAATATCGATTCACTTCATCATTAAGCCAGAGCTGTCACAAATAGTATGCACAGTTTAGGACATGAAACCTTAAAATGCCGAGCGTCAATGTTATATCGCTAAAGTCCCAGAGAGTGATCCGCCAGTCATGAATGTCGCACTGTGTTAGTTTGACGAAAAGAAGGAGAGACAGCAAGCTATCAACCAGAGCTCATTCGACTTGTATATTTTACATACAGTTTTACGAACGAGCGAGAGTTACGAACGCTCATGCAAGCCAGCCCAGGAGGTGGAATGTTATCATCATTCATTATTAGCATAAGAATATGCGTGTTAGGGTATATTAGAGAAATATTGCAGTACAAAATAAGTAGTTAAAAATCCCACTTAAATCAGGGTTAGGACTTCTAACCGAATGTATTAGACGGACCGCATAACGAACATACATGAAAGGTCAGGTACACTTCTTTGCGCTGCCGGGCTGTAAGTTGAGTATAGTAGGAGCCAAAACATCCACGGACCACAGGAGTCAGAGAGGGCGCAGCTTTGTTCTCTGACCCTATGATGTAGGAAGGGCGACGTTCAAGAGAGAGTGTAGCGTTTTATCGGGGGAGCTGGAGTTTGGGGGAGAGAGAAGTAATGTAGTCCCGTAAAGCTACCCCCCCCCCTTTTCAATCAAAAGGGACACGACCAGATAATTCAACACATCTATTGAACTACGAACATAAAAGGATAGCAGAGGAAGGAAAGAGTTGGAGGAACAAAGATGTAAAAGTGTGTGTGTGTGTGTGTGTAGTAATCGTAACGTGAGGTATGTCACAAATCTCAGAACAGGAAGTGACATAACCAGAGTACAATTAAACTAATACAATCCGTAAAAACTACTTGCGGTGGATTATAATCCAAACAGGAACAGAATGATCAACACAGTGTATGTTCACACTCAATAGTGGTTCGCTGTCGTAGTCTATACGGAAGAAGACAGTATCTGACAGAAGACTCGGGATGCAGAGACGCGAAGTCCGGTCTGTAGAGCGTAAATCCAGGAAGAACAGAATTCAAAGTCAGAGACGCTCTGAAAACCCACCGACGCCTTCGACAGAGATTCCTAGCAGATCGACCTGGTTCTCGTGTGGATTTACCGGAACGATAAACAGGGTAGTGCAGAGTTCGGTTCGGTAGCCTTGGAGTGTCCTTGACCGTCACAGGATACACTCCTCGTCCTCGTAGATCCTTGATCTAGAGGAACGTCCAATCACAACTAGTGGAAATGTTCTCTTTGTCTGTTCACTCGCAGTCTACTACTAGACTAACAGCGTCGAGTTGCAGGCAAATGGAGAAACAACACTGACTGCTTACGCTGTTAGGTCCTCTACACATCGATGGCCTAACAACGTTCTTGTCTCTTTCTAAGAAAACGAAAAAGTTGACAAAAGGTCTCGCCGCGGAAGTGCTGAATAACTTCCCACGACGAGAAACAAGCGGATTCAGTTATACCACAAATCGTTTGATAGTTTGCTATACGGGGCTAGCCCACAGCGAGGAATGTATAGCAACGGTTGACCGTTACAGCTTCACTAACTAGTAATACGTCCTCTTTCCTCACTGCCTCCAACTAGACTCCTTTACACAATTTCTATGTTTCCTTGTGAGCCTAGCCCACAGCGAGGAAAAATATATCACCAGATGACCGTTGTACAGCTTCTCCAAACTAACAACGCGTCCTTCTTCCTCGCTCTCCCGGACTAGACTCCCTAAACAATTGCTATGCTTGTATGTGAGCCTAGCCCACAGCGAGGAAAAATATATCACCAGATGACTGTTGTACAGCTTCTCCAAACTAACAACGCGTCCTTCTCCCTCACTGCCTCCGACTAGACCCCACGAAAAGCGTTAAAACCTCCCCGAAATTCTTTCATTTCCATGTCAACCAAACTTTCCCTCTTCCCACTGGCTGGAGAAGACCGAATCTTACGCGTTTTGATAATGAAAAATGACGTCTTTTACTCCTATCTCTACGTACTTTCTCTACGTCACTAACGTTGTCAGGTTTCTTCAATGAAAAGTTACAATACTATTTGAACATACAGTAAAAGAAACAAGGTTCTTAACAATAGCGCTGTGAAAACCTACAACGTAACAGAGAGTAGGCTAGGAATATTAATGCCGGTATGACCATTGGGAGGGACAGAAGAGGACGAGAGAGAGACAAAAAGAGAGCAGCACGATTTGTTAGTCTGAACGGATCTAGTATTTATTCCCCTCATATCCAAAAACAGCGCAACAGTTAGGACACAAGTGGAGACAATTGCTATTACACTGGTCAACACTGAAATCGTTACTGGTTAAAAAGGTCCTAATCTGTAGTATTTTGGTGTGCTGAACACGAATATGACTATGAACATTTTTATTGACTCTCGTTTTAAAGATATTGCATATATGTTTCACCGTGTAAATTTATCCAGCAGGAGTGTAACAACATCCTAAATAAACCTAGAACAACTTGTTGCAGGGTGATGCAAAACCAGGAAATAATCCTTGGCCACACCAGGGTTCGAACCAGCAACCTCCATCTGCTAGTCCGCAGCTCTCCCAACTAAGCTAAGGGACAGTGAGTAAGAAGGGTTAAAAAGAGGGGCAGCCAATCGCCAGGTGGGTAGGAAAGGATAGGGAAGGGTGGGGGTGTGGGGGGGCGGGGTGTAGAGAGAAGCGCGGGTAAGGGGGCATCAGTGTGGGAGAGAAGGAGGTGAGAGAAAAGAAGAGAGAGAGGAGGGGTAAAGAGAAAAAAAGAGGAAGGTGGAGGGTTAGTGTTTGAGGTTGAGACCAGTAAGTGCCATGGTACCAAAATGGGTAATGAACTAGGATTCCATATTCTTACGGTCAATGGAATCGCCCTTCATTCTCCAGATACCACAGACCCTCATGTTGTCGGCTGTGTGTGGGGGTGTACTGAAGTGACGTGCAACTGGTGTGTTTCTACGGTGTTTTTTGTCAGCTAGATGTTCTGTAAAGCGGGTGTTGAGTGTGCGTTCTGTCTCCCCGATGTAGAATAAAGTGGGACAGAGGGTGCAATTTAAGAAAGGTTTTTCCTCCAAGCGACAGTCACCTGTTTTTCTTGAAACGCCTTTTGTTCGTCTATACGCACATTAGACAAGAGCAGACAACATCCCAGCACAACTGGTCCAAGCCAGGGATAAAACAATGGTTGACGCTCTTACAGAAATCTGCAGCAAGACACAGGAGAACTGTCCAGAGCTTGGATTGTCACACTCAGCAAAAAAGCCAGCCTACAAGTAGAACAGAACTACTCCACCATCAGCCTGATTAACGACCAAAGTAATGATGATAATCATATTCAAAAGACTTCAACCAGAAACGAAAAGATCCATGCAGAGAAACAAACAGGATTTAGAGTAGGGACATCATTACTAAACAATTCTTCAGTTTAAGCCTGCTTCGTAAGAAACACTTTCAACACCAGCAACATATCTACCGTGTAGCAGCATCTCTGCCGTGTCTATATAGTCTTTAAGGAAGGTGTGGCATGCAGCTTTGTGGAAACTATGAAGATGTACAGCATCAGCATCAGGCTGATCAGTCACACAACTAGTTTTCACCAGAACCACCAGTGCAGTTGTCTCCTACGTCCCCACGTAACCAAGATGACGCTATTACCCTCCTCATACAGTCGCTGATGTGACTGGTCACCTTTTCCAAAGACAGTCGCGTGACCACTGATGAGGGCAGTGTTATCACCACATGTGTCACTTCACCTGAAAGTGTTTACTGGAGACTCGCATTGTGTCAGTGACCTTTGTGGTCAGAGGTCCATCCTAATGGCGATCTGTTATTGAAATGATGTTCTCTCTCTGTACGGAGCAAGTCTCTTGAGGGCTGACGTCTTCCTACTAAGCGCGATTTCTTGTTTGTCTTTGTTATCTTACTTCAGTTCACGAGCGGTTAGGCTTCAGGGCTGGCTTGCATGGGCGTTCTTAGCTCTTGTTTATTCTTAAAGGTTAGGTAAAAGACACAGAGCGAATGGGGCTTACTACCACCCTTATGATCGGAAGGAAATATACAAACGCTCGAGCAAGGCAACCCTGATTGTCACACACCACTCGGCCACCTATCTCACTCTCACCAAGCGACCAAGGGTGTGGGGGCGTGTTCTTTTGCGCACGACTCCGAACAAACACAAGACAACGACACGTTGCAGTTTTTCTAAAAAGGACCCGGCCTTATTTATTACACTACACACTCGCACTCGCTCTCTGATACTCACGCATTTATTACGCTCATGCACACGGCGGCTTCCGACTACTTTCACTATCACGGCACGTATACACCAACTGTTCTCCTTGTTCTCATCTACACTAATTCAAACAACTACCACGTTTTCTGTCCTCACACAAGTTCAACTCTTTCATCTAAACAATCTCCAAAATCAGTTAATCTCCTAACACTCACTGGTCTAACAGCGTACTATGCACTAGGTTTTCCAAGATCATCACTGTCCTACTGTCTCGAGCAATTTCCCACAAAATGATGTTAAAATTGTCATTGATCCTTCATGGGGACTGCACGCGCGCACGAGCAGGAAAGACTGCCGAGGCTATGGCAAGGGAACAAACCCCGCAGCACAACTCGAAAACGTGAAGAACGGCTAAAGTAGATGAAGAAATGAAACGTGCGGGGGACAAGGGTGAGAAAATGTGATGTTAAAGTGATCTTTGTAAAGATACTATAAAAGTCTTCATTGGAAATGCAGTCTATGAACATCGCAATGAACGGCACCATAGTGACGACATAGACACACGACACGATGACGAGCATGGAGGTCAGCGCCACCTGTTGACTGTGACTGTCACTAGTGGAGGAGCTTGTGGTTCCTCTCCAGTTCATGGCGGCTCTCAGTTTCACGACTGTGACAACCGTCATTGTCAGGACTGTGAGCACAGTGACACTGGGCACGACAGCTCCAAGGAGAACATGCCAGTACCAGAACACGAATGTCTTGTGTTGGTGATAGAGTGTCGTAGGGGAAATAGTCCACAACGTGTATTTTCCGTTTATAACAATGTCACCGTGATAGAAAAGTGGAGATATACTGTGGCTTGTCTGGAACACCAAGAAACAGGAAAGTAATAATATCCCCATCGTGCGGGTTTTAATAATGGAAGACGCGTGAATGGGAAGTGCCACGCACACACATCTTTCTATTGCAATCACCATGGTGATTATAGAAGACGTCAATTGCATTCCTAAGTAAACGCCTACGATATGAGTCAAACCATTCCTGTAATAAAGTTCGCTTAATGTCTGGTTATAGTATGCCATGAAAGGACAGATGCAATTCTTTGCAAATGCGGAAGTCAATAACAAGCAGTCCGTGAGAGACAGAGAGAACAAACACAGGTTCATGCGGTCCTTCAGTCCCTGTCGCCAGAATACAACACAGTTGATGACGTTAGTTGGAATACCGATGACAAAGAGAAGCGTTGTCAGCCACGCGGAGACTACATCCTCTGTCAGTTGTAACAGGACCGTGACTGAACCGTTCTCATTGTTGGTGATATTCATCTCTTTATGCTGACCTAAGAGGCTGTTTGAATAATGTGAAGGCATTGTCTATTGTCCATCTGTTACTGTGATTTGAATAGAGTACTTCCAGCAAATTCACTGCGTCTTTCTTGTCAGCCTTTGAAGAACTACATACAGCATGCATTATTTAACGTTTAAACAAACATGCATTAGCTGACAGTTTTATAACAAGATAGCCATTTAAGTGTTTGCTCTGCTTTTATCGTTACAAAGTCAAACAGAAGAATTGTATGCGAGATGGGACAGCCAAATAAAAGGAACATTTCCAAACTTCCACTAGCACATGCAAGTAAACACAGAAAGGTCACAGAAAGGAAGAGATAACAGATAGGAGAGAGGAAGGTGCTTTTGACTGTGACAAGATATTTTTTATCTTTGAATTAGAATGAGGGGACAGGACTCATGGACATTATGCAACTTAAATATTTGTCTTAATTTTTTTCTGTGATGTTTTCGAAGATGATGATAAATTCACTGGTTTGAAAACTGTGATTGCAATTACTACCTTTTTATACTTGAATAATAAATGATAAAAATGTTGAAAAGATCGTAAACAATAAACCGAATAGAATTAAATTGAGTGTTTTATGCAGAGGTAAGAGGTATTACTGAGCAGCCATAAATAAATTTCTTAATATTGTTCAGTCAACGACATGAACATGACAACATAAAAAAAAGAAAATCACCAACAAAGAGAACAGTTCTGTTTCCGACTACAGTTGATGACAGAGGATGTAGTCTGCTCGTGGCTGATAACGTTTCTGTGTGTCGTCGGTATTCCAACTAACGTCATCAACTGTGTTGTATTCTGGCGACAGGGACTGAAGGACCGCATGAACCTGTGTTTGTTCTCTCTGTCTCTGACGGACTGCTTGTTACTGGTTTCCGCATTTGCAATGTATAGCATCTGTCCTTTCACGGTGTGACGAATCTAGTTCACGGCATCATATCATCTGTCCATCCATTGTCAACGCGTAACTTCACGCGATCGGATTCTTCGCGTGACGTCAACATTTTGTTCAAATGACGAAAATCCACGCGTGACGACAACGCGTCTGTTCGCGAGTTAACGGCCAGGACTGGAATCAGACCACTGCAGTTTCCAGCCGGACAGGTCGCATTTCTGTACGCTGCGCTGTCAGCCGTTACAACCGACGTCCAACAGGAGCAGACCGCTGGAAAGCTGCCCAGGCACGCAAAGTCTACATCACCGTGCGGCGAAACTAGTCGTCTGGTAATCCAACCACTGTAGTCGCAACGTGTGCGAATGGAATTATGTTAAGAATTTCCTTTCTACCAGATGAATGCATGTCAGCTGGTTGCGCCGTCTTTTAACGCATAGCCTCAAAGCACTCAGTGGTTTTGCAGGTGTGAATGTTTTGTATTGCTATTTTTTTCTTAGCGAAGAGTTAGACCGTTTAAAATGTTGTGAAAGTGTTTGCGTGGTCCACTTTTGTCCGGGACGCAGCGTTAACCGTCGCACGACCCGACAAAAGTTTCCGCACAGTTCTGCTGTGTTTCAGGAGGACTGTTTCGCCAAATTTCTGTTTCTCCTACTCTTCTTTCGCCTATTCGTCTGTTCTTCGTTCGCCTTTTACCGTTTCGACGACTGATCCTGTTCAGCCAATTCTTCCTTCGTCGTTTCGCCGTTGCGCCGCCATCTTTTTAGTTCTAGTTCAACATCTCGTTCACCATTCGCCATCGCCTTTACTCCGTCGCCCGCCACGTCATCATCCCCATCACCGCTCAACCGTGATCATCTTCGCTACGCATCAGTCACATCGACCGCAGCGCCATCAGCTCGAGCACACACGCCGACTGTTGCTGCCAGCGCCAGAGCTAAGTCGTGTGTATTGTGCTGACGCAAGCGCTGTGACTGTGACCTTGGTGGTCAATGCGAATATCTTCACACCATTGTCTCAGTACATTCAGAACATTCACATCATCATCATCATCGTCGTCGTCATTCTCATTAGTCACTCATCATCATATTGTTGAGTTAATTAAATGTGGGTATCTTTCACACGGTCGGCTTTTGTTGAAAAAGTGTGTGCATCCGGTGTGTGTGAGTCACGTTCGTAGACTTCTACCTGTGCACTCTCCTTCCGCTGTAAGTGCAGAGACGCACATCCAGGTGCAGAACACCACAGAAAACGTTACATACGGCATACCATAATCAGACCATAACCGGACTTTATTACTCGAAAATCATGTCATATTATTGGCATTTTCCTTGGAATACAATTGACATACGCCTCCATCACTGTGGTGATTGCAATGGAAAGATGTTTATGCGTGGCACTTTATAACAATACGCGTGCCTGGTGCGTATACAACACGTATATTTTGTATGATTTGGAAGACAGATTAGTCGTGGTAACGATGAAATTGCTCGCTACTAGTCATGTGGCGAAAGACAAGGCTTGGCTGCATAATGGGACTGACCTATGGCGATTAGCCATGTGCTGCAGGGAAGCCCGAAAGACGATATGGAAAATGAAGCAAACAACTGGTAGGCGAGGCCTGTTAATCGTGGAAGGTAATTGGCGGTCTACGATTAGCAACTTCCAAGATGGCTGAATGATCGGGAAACCCAGGGGTGTTGACCAATTTAGTCAAAGGTCGACCTCGA
>SMGT01007523.1:71815-85150 GCA_004794575.1 Lanistes nyassanus
AGCGGCGTATGGCCGGGCAGCAGTGAAGAGATGGAAGGCCGATGGAAAGCAGTAATGCTCGAGCTGTTCCTCGAGATGGCCAGCTGGTATCAGACAGACGACCAGCCACCCTCTGCTACAGATATCTATGAACTGTAGGATGTGGGAGAAGACTAGCTCTATGTTACGACGGTCACCCACAAGTCATCCCCCGAGCGTGTCAATAGGACGGCGAAGATGAGAAGCTGATAAGCAAGGTATAGGCAAGATAGAAACTGGAGACGACAAGATTAGAGAGACAGGTCCAAGAGAGAAAACCACTAGACTATCAAGATTAGAGAAGTAGCATTTTAGATGAACCGCCGTGCCTCCGCCCATTACTCATTTTATTTAATTATTAAACTTTGTCGTTGACGTCGAAGAGTGTTGTCGTAAGAACGCGAGTGACGCATGAGAGGCGTTACAACTTCCCATTCATGTGTCATCCCAATGGGAATATTATTATTTTTGTTACGTCATATCACCCAGGCTCACACTCTTCAGACAACCGAGCCGAGGCCGATGCCGATGAAAACGTTCTGAAATTTCTTTATATACTACCTGGCTGGCCGAGAGTCTTCTGCAGATTGCAAAACATAATTGAGTGGCAACACGTCTAGCTACTTCTTATTAGGACCTCTGCTCATTGTTTCTAGTCTAGCCCTAAATTTTTCTCCCTCTTCGTAACCGTAAGGCATCAAAGGTTTGGCCCCATCCTAGCTTCGCTTCTCGTAGCTTCGCCTTGTTGTTATGATTTTTCTGGCGTCTCGTTGCCTACCCAATCAGGAGGTAGAGCAAATTGTTACGGTCGGTCCGATTGGCTCGCCAAAACAGGCAGGAGAGACCGCGCGGTGGAGCGGGGAAGGTAGCCGGCTGAGAGCGAGGGGAACCCGCACCCCGTCCCCCGGTTGACCCGTCACCCTGAGAGGGGGTCGGCTGCGAGCCCACCACCCCGAACGGGGAGAAAACATATTCGCGTCCCGCTGGTAAGACCGCGCTCCGGGCTATATAGGCACCCGACTGCAAATGTTGATTGCCGAATGCCGGGGAACCGGAAGCCGATTGCCGAATCCAGTTCAGGGATAGTACTACAGGAGATTACGACCATTATCCGCGACGTGGACGCAAGAGAACCAGAAGACTTCTGCATCAGGGGTGACTCTTGTCCGGTGGAAAAAGAACTCGTGCATTTCGGACCGGTGTTGAGATCGTGGAGCTGAGAGACGTGGCGTCTGCGGTATTCCTATCCAGCATCGTGAAAGTGAGTTTACGTACAGTGTGGGAAAGTAGGACACGATCGTAACTCAAAGCTAGTTGAACAAACTTAGAAGAAAGTAAATCAAACTTGTTGATTTGTCGGTTTGTAGAAACCTACGGTTATTTCTTGTGATCGTCGGTCGATCTTATTGTGGTTAAGACGTCGGCGTGACGTCATTTTCAGAGCAGATTTAGTACGGAAAGGATAAAGTTTTCTTTGTGTTCATCGATGTGAATTATCGGTACGGTAAAATTCATAAACCGGTAAATAACGCGTACTTGTGGATACGTATAGCATAGCTGGGATGAATATATGAGAGTGCGAGTGATTGTTCTACATATGTCAGGAGATGTATATTGGAGCATCATTCATTGTGTAGTAGAATACTCTATGTGTGTAACTGTAAATAAATAGAATAGTGTGTTATCGCTGCCCTCTTTTATTAAGTTGTGCGCGTGACAAGTAAGGGGGTGGGGGCTTGAGCCGATTGGATATTGATGAAATTAGGCAGCGATTGCAGTGGTAGTTTCCCCCTTCTTGCCACATGTTTATGTTGTTGTAACTCTAGTTACCGAGCAGGCTAGTGAAAAACATAAGCGCCATACCCCTAGACACGACAGAGACAATACCACAAAACTCGTTCTAAGGCATTCTCTCTGAGTCTGTCCAAGTCGCTGGCACTTGTTTAAACACTGTTTAAATGCCGGCGATCGTGCGACAGACGTTATAATTTATGGCACCAGGTGCTGGTCTGCCCGCTGCCCGCTGCCCGCTGACTGGACAGACCTACTACGTCCTCTGGGGTTACTCGAGCTGAGCGCTTTTGTCATTAGCCTCGAGTTCCTGAGTTTTCCGCTCATGCAACTAGCCCGACAGCTGTTAATTGCAGGCGGCTGATCGCCCACCAGTTATTATAGGAGCTCGTCGTAAACCTAATGTCCAGTCAGTGTCAGGCCGCCGTATCACCTTTCGGACGTATCACCCAGCACCTGGCTGGTCCTGAAAGGCTAGCCCCATTATACACCTGCTGCCTCTAGTCACATGAGGGTAGGAGTATAGGGACAATAGCAATATCGTTACACTGTCCTGTTTCTCGGTGTTTCAAGAAAGCCACAGTATATATATATATACTTTTCTATCACGCTGACATTGTTAGAAACGAAAAATACCAGATATGGACTATTTCCCTTGCGACACTCTATCACTAGCACAAGATATTCGTGTTCTGGTACTGGCATGTTCTCCTGGGAACTGTCGTGCCCTGTGTCACTGTGCTCACAGTCCTGACAATGACGGTTTTCACAGTCGTGAAACTGAGAGCCGCCATGACCTGAAGAGCAACCACAAGCTCCTCCAATAGTGACAGTCACAGTCGACAGGTGGCGCTGACCTCCATGCTTGTCATCGTGTCTTGTGTCTGTGTCGTCACCATGGCGCCGTTCATAGCGAGGCAACTCATTTTTACGATGTTCATAGATGGCATTTTCGACGAAGATTGTTGTTATCTATTCTATATTTTACCTTCAATCTTGGTTATCTTTGTCCCCAACACATTTAATTTTTTCTTCTACTGTAGCCTCTCTTCACGTTTTCGAGTTTTGCTGCGGCGTTTTTTCCCTTCAGATCGTTTCCCGCTTATGAGCCCCCGCCATCCACATGAAGGATCAATTCACATGACGTAAATTGAATCAGCAGTATTTAGCATGAAATAATTAAATGCATAATTACTTCGCTGATGTTTTAGAAAGAATTCAGAAAGTCAGATAAATCACATGCACGTGTGATCGTGTATAATTAGAACTGTTCACTCACCTCCTAGTGTACTGTTCACTCACCTGCAAGTGAGCTTTCCAGTATGTCTGTGTAGGATCTGAAGCTGCATTATCGGCAGGTCAGCTCACGCAGTTATATTCAAGAGTCTTTGTGAAACTTTATGTGGGCTGAGAAATCACTATACGTTAAGAGTTATTTCTGTTACTGGAATCTTTCTTCATAGAAAATATATTTGAAACGGGGGATTGAATACATGGTTGAGTCATTATAACCAGGGCACCCGGCGCTGCCCAGGATATTTTCTTTGAATACAGAGCTTGAAAATGTCACAATTCGCTTTAGCCAATTAAAGCCGAAACGTCATAATCTGCAGCCTTAGCCCGACCTCCCCTACCCCTTCTGTAACCCCCACCTCTACCACTTTACTATAACTCCCCACTCCTAACCCTTAGCCATTCCCTAACCCCATCCTTAACCCCTGCGCTTCCTAAACCCCAATCCTACCCCCCCCCCCCCCCAGAAACACACAGTCCACTCTCTCTGAAACAAAGGCCCCCCCCTCCCCCAGAAACAGTCCAAGTATAGAGCTCGTCATTTCATTAGCTCCACACACTTTCGACTCTCTCTTTGCTACGTGTTTGGGTACGGTAGGCTCCCTTGATTGCATACGTCAGCATACGGTTGTGTCTAGCGCTGCCAGTACTTTGTTAGGTTGTCATTACACACACTTCTGGCTTTTCAAGCGAGACAAGGTAAAGAACTCTTCGTACGAAATGGGAACTTTGGTGATCTCCCTTGTGCGATGATGGCCGTGTACACGTGTCAGGGCCTCCTCATATTCATTATTTCATTTATATATATACAGGGTCGAAAATGGCCTATAACCAAATGCAAGTGAAAAGGAGCCCGCCGGACGAGGGGTGAGCGGTCAGGTGTCCTGTCAGGTTCATGTCAGGTGTCCTACGCTGTTTTGGATTTGGGTCAGACTTTTGTAGGTGGATAAATACCTTTTATAATAACATAAAATCCAGTGTGTTTATAAATGGCTCCCTGTCGTCGTGGTTCCCTGTGCAGAGAGGCTGTAGGCAGGGTGATCCTATCTCCCCTTATTTGTTTATTTTATGTGTAGAAATACTAGCCACTATGGTTAGGATGAATAAAAATATTAATGGTATACAAACACATGACGTAGAAAGCAAAATTACACAGTATGCAGATGATACAGAACTAACTCTAGCTGGAGACAGAATGTCCTTCGAAGAAGCAATTAATACACTAGATGTTTTTGGAAAAATGTCTGGACTTACCCTAAACGCAGATAAGTCAAATGCAATTTGGCTAGGAAATAAAAGAAATTCTCCAGTAACATTCTTACCTCATCGAAATATACAGTGGAACCCTGAACAGTTTAAAATACTTGGAGTTTGGTTTACAAACGACCTTAAGGAGTGTATTAAACTGAATTTTGATGACAAATTTGTGGAGATCAGAAAGCTATTTAAGGTCTGGCAGCTAACCACACTAGGGAGAGTAGCAATTCTTAAGTCACTAATTTTATCCAAATTAAAACATCTATGGTTACTGCTCCCCAACCCTCCTGACAATATCTTTGCCAGCTTACAGAATTCTATTTTCCAGTTTGTCTGGGATGGGAAAAATGATAAAATTGGTAGAAAAATTTCCATCAAAAGCACCCAGCAAGGAGGTATAGGCATACCAGATGTAAAACAGCAATGCCACGCTCTAAAAATAACTTGGATTCGAAAGCTAAGTTTCAGCTCACACAGTTGGTGCAAAATTTTCAAGAGAATGCACAATACTGTTCTTTCTATTGATAAAGTGGGGCCAGTGGTGGGGATGTTTTTAAGATAAAATGATTTCTGGACAGATGTGTTTAAAGCTTATCGTGAACTTGGAAGAAGAGTGACCCCTAATGAAAGTGAAATTTTGGGGGAATCTATCTTTGGTAATGACAAAATTAAAATTGATAAAGGCCCAATACTGTATAAAAGATGGCTTCAGAGGGGAGCATATCTAATCAAAAATATATATAATGGAAATGGCGAGTTTCTTACCTATCAAAATTTTCATCAAAAATATGTCGGATTATCTGATTTTGTCTTATACAATGGAATCAAAAAAGCAATTAAAACATACATTAGACAAATAAAGCTGGACATAACCAAATCAGCATGTTGGCACCAGGAATCACATAGCATCCTTAGACTGATAAATAACGTCTCAAAAGGTGCAAAACATTTATTACGCCATATTGTGTAACAACATTGCACAACCAAATTGCTGTGCAAAATGGGAAATGAGACTTACTGAAAACGTTGAATGGCAATGTGTTTTCAGAAAATTAAAATGGTTCCAAACAAGACTTTTACACAGAATCCTGGGCACGAATGTGATGGTTGTTAAAATGGGCTTAGAAGATGATTTGTGCACTTTTTGTAAAAAAAGAGAAAGAAAATATCCAACATGTTTTTTGGAAATGTGAAATTGTTAAAAGGTTCTGGGAACATTTGCAACAGTACCTTATAGAGAAATGTGAATTTGCAGAGCGATTTGTATTTAATGAGCCTCTCGTACTCTTTGGGTGTGACGGAAGCCATGTAACTGATGCTGCCTTCGATTTCATATTGTTATTTGCAAAATTTTCTATTTACTCTTTCAAAATGAAACAAATGAACCCGTCTCTTACCAATTTCCTGAAAATTTTAAAAAATAGATATGAAATAGAAAGATATATTGCGATTACTGAAATGTCTGATCTGTTTTTCTTAAAACAGTGGTCAATATACCAAAAGCTTATTGAAGAGACACATGAAAACTTGTAGTTCATATAGAACAGGTATTTCTATATTTGATACCTGTGTACTCTATATGGTTGGGAAAGGGGTGTATGCAGGCTTGTATTTTTGAATATTTGTCTGACACTTTATTTCTATTGTAAACTGTATTGCAAATATTAAAAAAAAGAAAAAAAAAAGAAAAGGAGCCCGCGTGCCGCATCTAGTGTGGATCGGTTCAGGCGTGCGCATTTGTATAATAAACGCACACACCAACACCCATCCACCCCCAAACACACATTCGGCTTGATAAAATAAAAAATCTAAGAAACAATATATAAGGGGAGATCGTAGGCATGGGGGAGTTGGGATAGGTCCCACTAGCCGTTCCCCCGACGCACATGTCAGGTCTCGTCACCTGGCTGTCCACTTACCCGGCATTCCACATTGCGTTCACGTTACAAGGGCATGCAGGCTGTAGCATACCGTGAATCTTACCGTGTGGTAAAGGGATTTCCCTTCGCCTGCGGCCATACCGCTTTGAATGCACCGTTTCTCGTTCGATCGCCGAAGTTAAGGAACGTCGGACCCGTTACATGTTTTGCTAAGCATCACTTTCACTTTAAACACAGTTTATTTTATGGCAGCTGTATCAGTTAAACGAATTTTTAAAAGTAGTAAATTCAATTTTTATTAACCTTTGTATCTGTTCATGAAGAGGCATTGATTTTCTGTTTGTAGAATTACTGGAATTACTGTTTACATTTCATGACATCGAATTACGATGCAATCACGTTACAAATGTTTGCACGCAGTAGCATACAGCCGATCTGACATTAAGTGGTAAAGATAATTGCCTCGCCTGCGGCCATACCACGTTAAATGCACCAGTTCTCATCCGATCACCGATGTTAAAGAACGTAGCGCCCGGTTAGTGGTTGGATGAGTAACCGGGTGGGAACACAGGGTGCTGTAGGCAAACCACAATTTTCAATCCTTTTTCCTAACTCTGTAACGTATATTATGATTGAACGTTCTGTTTCGCTAGTAATCCGTCTTATTCTGTTGATCATCTGTTAAACTTTGCA
Source organism: Lanistes nyassanus (assembly GCA_004794575.1). Taxonomy (NCBI): domain Eukaryota; kingdom Metazoa; phylum Mollusca; class Gastropoda; order Architaenioglossa; family Ampullariidae; genus Lanistes; species Lanistes nyassanus. The sequence continues at coordinate 78,748 of SMGT01007523.1, forward strand.
CGAACACGAACAGTTTATTTTGACCGTTGCAGCTGCTGCTTCTGCGACAGCAATGCAAGGGTGCTTCTGCCAATGCTCTATCAGTAGGAAGTAAGTTCTTCTGACCCGTTTACGGACAGTCTAAGGATGTGCATTATCGCTCCGAACTAGACTATGCCGCACTGGACAGCACGATTTTTTTCTGATTGGCTAAAACACCTGCAACATTTTAAGCCCCTAGCAGGATTTTAGCCTGGCATTTCAGCTAACTTTCCCTTCCTGGGAATTTTCCATTGCCTCAGTCCTCAAAGACTACGACAAACTAACCGTAAAATCTTCCAGAGAGCACTGGACACACGTACGATCTCATTTCTTTGGGAATGTCTGCTGTAAAACTCTGCTGAACATAGTGACCCTAGATCACGTGATGAAATCTGCAAAATACGATTGGTTGTAGAGACCTTTTCACCAAAAAAGTTAACAAAAATTATTAATAGATTTATGTTATTTGGTGCTAAGATAGGGGCAAAATCGCCTGACGTTGTGCAATACATGGGTCGCTTTGCCGTGGTGGATGTGGTAGTGAATGTAAAATAGATCCCGAAAGGGCGGGAAATAAGGCGAGGTCAAGCTTAGTGCACACAGAACTGGCGGGAAAGTAAGATTCAGGTCAAGTACGTAGATATTCACTGTTGGTGGTGATTGAGAAAGCACCATTAAACCCGAGTGTGCAGTGGAAGATTGAGTCTTGGATTGTTGCTGAAATGTTAGTGACTGAAATGTTGCAACAGTGTATCTGTCTTGACGGTGTTTGAGTGACGCACTTCATAATGTAGCCATGTTTCTTGTCAGGAAAACACAAACTGAAAGTGTGGTTTGATGATACTCACCTCAGTCGACTATGGAGGTCTACACTCTCGTTCCTCTCAGTTCTTCATACTCTCAGCCTGGCATGCAGCAAAAACATGGTAGAAACGCAGATTTGTTACTGACAATTCCCGTCCAGGATACGAATCACCCAACAGAATCTCCAACAGAGGGCACTAAAAGCTAATGTATGGGACCGATAAAATCTTGTAAGAGCTGACAGACACGTCTTTCTCCCTCCGCTTCTGAATTGTGTCTGGGCGCCAAACTGAATCTGGGACAGCGCAGCCATCTGATCGTGTGAAAAATCTATGGAAACGGGTTGGGGGTATCTACAAGAAAGGTTTTGAAAGATCTGTGTAGATTGGTGGAAACTGGCAGAAAACGAAAGCATAAGATCGCCTACCTTGCTCATTATAGGTGTCGCTTTGAGGTGGTCGTCATTGTAGGGTGTATTGAAGTGGCGAGATAAAGCGACGTCAAGTTTAGTGCACTTCGAACTGCCGGAAAGGCCATGTACAGATAACGTAGGCATTCATTTGCGTTGACTGTGGAAGGAATGCAAGTTCTAAATGCTATTTTTCAAAAAAGAAATGTTTGGTTGATCGGTGCATGCGAAGAAATGTTAAACTCTAAGTTTTAATCTAGTCAGGTGATCGTAGTTCACTGTATTGCCGGCGATGTAACTATATAAATATATATCCAGATGGTGCGTGACTGATGTAATTGCGAAATGTTGCTAATCTCTTGTCAGGAAAACAAAGCGGGGAAGGAATGTTTTCATGACACACTGCTGTGACACAGATTTATTTATGGCTGCTCAGATCTTTGCAAAAGTAATACATTCCTTCTCTGCGAAGAACATACAAGAACATACAAGAATTTAATACTTCTCGGGGATTTTTGCTTACAGTAAATAAAATACTTTAAAGAACTTTTAAACATTTTCATTATTCATTAGTTAAGTATAAAAATATACTTAAATAATGAATGATGAAAAATGTTCTTATCCCAATCACACAATTTTCAAACCAATGAATTTATCATCAAATACAGAAACTTCAAAAACATCAGAACAAATATTTCACTTGGATAATAGCCACAAGTTCTGGCTGCTCCATAGCACATTCCAGTTCAAATAAAGACTTTCCTAACTGTTATCCCTTCCTTTTTCTAAGATCGATCTTTCTGCGTTTACTTGCATGTGCTAGTCAATGTTTGGAAATGTTCCTTTCGTTTGGCTGTCCTAACTCGCAGTTCTGCTGTTTTCCTTTGTAACGATAAAAGCAGAGGAAACACTTTTATCGCTACCTCTATATAATCTGTCAGCTAATGCTGTTTTTTTAAACGTTAAATAATGCATGTTGCAGGTATTTATTTAAAAGCTCACATGCAGTGAATTTGCTGGAAGAGCTCTACAGAACGTTCACATCACAGTAAAAGATAGCGGATGGACAGTGCCTTATTAAGAAAGCTTACAAATTATTTGGATAACGACGTAGACAGGTCAGCATAAAGAGATGAATATTACCAACAAAGAGAACAGTTCAGTCACGGTCCGGTTATTCCTGACAGAGGATGTAGTCTGCGCGTGGCTGACAACGTTTCTGTGTGTCGTCGGTATTCCAACTAACGTCATCAACTGTGTTGTGTTCTGGCGACAGGGATTGAAGGACCGCATGAACCTGTGTTTGTTCTCTCTGTCTCTGACGGACTGCTTGTTACTGGTTTCCGCATTTGGAAAATATTGCATCTGTCCCTTCATGGCATACCATAACAATACATTAGGCGAATTTTATTACAGGAATGTTTTAAGTCATATCGTAGGGGTTTCCTTCGGGTTACAATTGACGTCTTCTATAATCACCATGGTGATCGCAATAGAAAGATGTGTGTGCGTGGCACTTCCCATTCACGCGTCTTCCATTATTAAAACCCGCACGATGGGGATTTTATTACTTTGCTCTTTCTTGGTGTTCCAGACAAGCCACAGTATATCTCCACTTTTCTATCACGGTGACATTGTTATAAACGGAAAATACACGTTGTGGACTATTTCCCCTACGACACTCTATCACCAACACAAGACATTCGTGTTCTGGTACTGGCATGTTCTCCTGGGAACTGTCGTGCCCTCTGTCTCTGTGCTCACAGTCCTGACAATGACGGTTGTCACAGTCGTGAAACTGAGAGCCGCCATGACCTGGAGAGGAACCACAAGCTCCTCCACTAGTGACAGTCACAGTCGACAGGTGGCGCTGACCTCCATGCTCGTCATCGTGTCGTGTGTCTATTTAGTCACCATGGTGCCGTTCATGGTGATGCGTTTCACCTTTACGATGTTCATAGACTGCATGTCTAATATAGATTGTAATAGTATCTTCACAAAGCTTGCTTCAATATCATATTTGATTACCCTTGTCCACAACACGTTTCATTTCTTTATTTACTATAACCGTTCTTCTCGTTTTCGAGTTGTGCTGCGGGGTTTGTTCCCTTGTCATTACCTCAGCATTACTTGCTGCTCTTGCGTGCGTGCAATCCATATGAAGGATAAATACACAATATAAATTGGATAAGAACTCTCAAATCTGTTCCCAGCATGATCTTATTAAGTATAGTTATTTCTCTAAAATTTTGAGCATGAAATTATTCATTATGTATAGTTATTTCGCTGGAGTTTTAGAATTCAGGAAATCAGATACGGCATATTATGTGTGCACGTGTGTAGATAGAACATTGGACTAACCTGCCGTTCACTCACACACTAGTGAGCTTTTCAGCCTGCAGTATAAGGGCTGAGTGTGGGGAAATTAGCCACCGGAGCTGATAAGGCAGTCGAGGACAAAGGTGCTGGCTGTTGTCTGCCATGAGGCGTAAACTGAAGGCTAACAGTCCTGTTTGTGCCGCTTCCGAGCCGCCGTTTTAGATTTGCTGACGTCGACGCTTGTCACGTGGCTAGAGTACTCGCACCCTCACTCGCTCTCCACTCACATGCCAGGCCCCGTATGTTAGAAAACTGTACTAAATTTAAACATGAATAGCCACTATTCGGGGACAGCTATTCCTCCTTTCTAATTCGGTATGCACAAGGCGAGAATAGAGAAATAATAACTATTCAATGATGTCATGAGCTGGATCTGGTAGTGGGTCAAAGAACAACCCTCCTTGTTAACTCCTTAATTAGAAGCCTATGATCCCCTTGATTAAACAGCTATCTACTTTGCTCACGCAATCGACAGGTTGGGCGAGCGGAGGTTAGGTGTCAGTGGGTCCCTGTTCACACCTCTAGTCAGTGTGCTGGCTCTACGGCGAGGGGAGGGGTGCTACAGACCCTGGGGCCAGCTGGGAGTGGGGCTATAGCTCTTGAGCAGGTGTCACAATCTCGCCAGGTGTGGGTGAGTTAGGCAAGGGGAGGTTAAGCATCAGAGGGAAGCTGTTAACGGGTCGTGTCCCCCCCCCCCCCCAGGGCTTTGTTGCAGCAGGGAGGTGGGAACTGACAAGGGGCGAGGATAAGCGACGTCCACTAGAGGCATCCGCTTAGGGGCGGGTTCTTGTAGTTGACGCGGGGTGTGTTTTCTGCTGTCTCTTTCCTGATTGGTTGGTGTATGTATGTAACTATGTCAATGACCAGGTGTGAGGGGCGAATCCTGGTTTTCTTGGGTGGGGGAGGGGGGCAAGAAAATGATAAAAATCAGTATAAACCTGAGCAGCAGTAAGGAATGATCGACTGGGCCTGGATAGCTCAATTGGGAGAGCTGCGAACTAGCAAGTGGAAGGTTGCTGGTTCGAATCCTGGTGTGGTCAAGGATTATTTCCTGGAGTTAAACATTGTGCAAACTCCTTTCAGCCATTTCAGTGCATAGCTTAGTAATATGTCCCCACAACGCGAAATCACCGCGAGGTGGAAGCACTGTCCCTCTAAATCACCACCACCACGGCTGGTCGATTGACAAACGCAAAGAAAGAACACAAAAAGAGAATCACACACACTGAGAACAAGCAACAAAATGGCGGTCAACTGGCGGTCATTGAGAGGTGTGTGTGTGTGTGCTGGGGGGGGGGGCGGGGGTACAGGTAAAGTTATAGAGGAGAGAAGGAACAAATAAAATAACTATTAAAAAAAGTAAGTGGAAAAGGTAAAATAAAAACAAATTTAGACTATATATATATATATATGTATGTGTGTGTGTGAACAAAAATTATATAGCTGAGACAGCTCTGGCAGGAAATGTGCCGCAGTATCGCCGTCACGTACAGAGGAAATGTCTGTCTGTGAGAGTTTGGCACCGATTCTAGTGTTGTGAGTGGGATAGTTGTGTGCACGATGGATTGCTCGTCCTTTTGGTATCTTTTCTGCACTTTCTGACCACGGACAAGGAAATCGCAACCCGGTCTGTCTGCCTGACGTTTGCCGCTGTTGTCAAGTTGTGTTGCTTAGCGATCGGCCATTGAATTCGCTACCGGCATGTGCGGGCACAGCTTGTGTTCACAGTAGCTCAGTGGCAGTGCCGCCTGCTCGAATCAAGTGCAGCAGAACTCAGCTTCTGTCTCTTTAGTGCGCCTGCTCTGCCCATTCGTTGCTGGGGTGTGACCCTCGCTATTTTGGATTCATGGTCCACTTGCATGCCTACGCAAAAACAAAATGAAGCGATGGCCGTTCAGAGGTGGTTGACGGAGATATCGACATGCTGTCCTATCCCAGCGCCAGGGAGGTTTGCACGACCCCTCCCGAGTGGCCGGTCTTCTTTCTCTGTGAACTTCGATAAACTAATTCGGATTCCTCTTCGACCTGAGTTTGATGCGGACTGAGCGTCTCTTGGACTTAGTAGTCGACGCACAGTCTGCTGGTCCGAGGTGCAGAATGACAAGAACTGTAATATCATCCTTCACGGTGGAAAGTGACATCGATATATTGATATGCTGTTTGTGGTGGAAACGTGGCTTAGACCTGGCGGGGATGAGGCTGTATAAGCTGATATGACCCCTGAAGGCTATGCTATCAGGTCACGGGCTCGCGTCTCTGGGGGGTGGCCGCAGTATCGCCGTCATGTACAGAGAAAATCTAACCCCCCACCCCCACAGAGTTTCCTAAAACCCCACCTTTACCTCATCTCACCTTTACCTCATCTCACCTTTACCTCACCCCACCTTTACCCCATCTCACCTTTACCCATCTCACCTTTACCCCATCTCACCTTTACTGTCACGTGTTGGGGTCTGGTGGGTCAAGGAGATTGCACCATAGATTCCAGGTGTGAACCATCCTCGACTCTCAGGCCCTAATTAAGGTCTATTATCCCCTTGTTCAAGCCGCCATCTAGCCGCTCACGTCATCACCAGCCCAGGATTAGTTCCCTGTTTACACGTATGACCGGGGGGTGCTGACCCTAGAAGCCAGGGGCAAGGTGTTAATTACCTGGGGCCGCTAGGGTGGGATTCGTGAAGATGTCAGGCTCACCAGGTGTGCGTTAGTTGTTCAGGGAAGATTACGTAGCTGGAGAAAACTAGCGACGCGTAGTGTCGAGCATCAAGAGCTTCGATGTAGCCGCGCGAG
>SMGT01007523.1:86052-130644 GCA_004794575.1 Lanistes nyassanus
GGGGTGGGTGATGTATGTTGGTAAGGGAGAGGAAGTGAGCTGTGGCACAGCCCTATCGTATTAGATGAAAACCAAAATTACCTTGTAAATAAACTACATTTTTATTCTCTTTCTCAGAAATCATCTTTGTTATCTTTAGTTGTGTAATAGAGTGGAGTGGGGGCTCGGGCCAGGGAAGGTTAGTGAGATAGTGATTTCTGAGGTCTCCACTCATAAGTAAGAAATAATTGTTCGCGGACGAGGGGGGAACGCCACCACGAGCCATTTGTGTGCGTGTGACAAGGTCACGCAGGCGGGGAGAGCAACACGGAGGTCGGTTGTCTCTTTCAAAACCCCCAGTTCGCAACATTTACCTCCAGTTTTTCTTTCGACCATGCGTCTTTTGAGCTTTACCAAGCCACCCTGACTGTACGTACGTCATAGTGTCCTGCACTTTCTGCTCCTCTGTTGAAAATCCTACACTGGACCACGACCATCTTACTAGTCACCGCCCTGTGTCCAACCTCGCCTTTGTCTCCAAAATTATCTGTAACCGGGTCGAGCGGTAGCGGTTGGCTACATTTGCAGTCGTGACAATGGCTCTGTCATCCTTCCACTCCCAACACGACAACAAGGCGTCTTCGCTTCTACTCTCAAACTTTAGTATAAGGACACTGTGCGGGTACAGGACGGACCTTCCGAGCTGGTGCTACATGGGCAAGTGAGGTCCGCTTTTGTTCAGCTCTTTACATACACCTGCTATTCTACTAGAAGGTAATTCCCCACTCTCCCTCTTCCCCCACTCCCCGTTGAAATGCTCAGTCCACTCAGGTCACCGGCCAGAGCGACTCTGACCACCCACACCCATACCCATACCCATACCCATACCCATACCCCCCATAAATCTACGCAGTCCCATCCTTCCCGGGGAAGCCTGGTCGCTTTCTAAATCACAGACAGAGTTTAGGTGTCCTAGAACAGTGAAACCTCAGGGGTCCTCTTCCCCACTCACCTTCCGGTCAGTAACCGTGCTATGCCAGCTAAAAGCGTTACAAGTAACCGTGTTATGCCGGCTAGAAACATTACAAGTAACCATGGTATGTTGGCTAGAGCCATTACAAGTAATCATGGTATGCAGATCTTTTTTGAAGGTACACCAGGGGCTAGCCGTGTGAAGACTAGGGTCGTTTAAAAGAAAGGGATGGCAGATCTTTTTTGAAGATCTGCCACGTTCCTTACTTTCGACTCTCTCTTTGCTACGTGTATGGGTACGATAGGCTCCCTTGATTGCATACGTCAGCATACGGTTGTGTCTAGCGCTGCCAGTACATTGTTGGGGTTGTCGTTTGATGCAGGCTCGAAGTATAACAAGTAACCATGGTATGCCGTCTAGAAGCATTACGAGTAACCATGGTATGCCGAATAGAAGCGTTACATCGGCCTGTAACAGAGTCGAGCGGTAGCGGGTTTGTTACTATTGCAGTTGTGGCAATGGCTCTGTCATCCTTCCACTCTGGACACAGCAACAAGTCGTCTTTGTTCCTACATACAAACTTTATTACATCTCCACGTCGCTGTGCGAACACAGGACGGACCTTCTAGCGATGCCGCATGTACAGGCGACTCCAGACTAAATCCTTGCTCGAGTGACTGGCTCAGATCTCTCACTCTGAATGAACTCAACGTCTACTCTTCCTCGCTCTTTTAACCATGCTCCTCGCGCATTGTCGCTGACCTCTCGCCCTCGCCTCCCGCTGAGATGCTCAGTCCGCTCTTGTTCTAGCGCGATCCTGACCACCCCTATCTCTCTAAGTGGCCCTACCCTTCCCTGGGGAAACCTGGCCGCACCTACATTACATCTACGGGTTATGGTAGCCTCGGACAGTGAGTCCTTGGCCCTTCCCTACCCACCGTTGGGTCAGGGGATCGGAAGACACAGATACCCTTTGTTTCACTCTTAAGTAACAGACGACCAGTAAGGCGCATGATGAAACTTCCCACGCTATGCCGGCTATGAGAGTTCAGGGGCCGGCTGGGTGGCCGCCTTCGTGTACGTAGCCACCACTCGGCTACACCTTAAAAATGTTTTCAGGCTCAGCTCTCTGACCAACTCATTTCTAAAAATCTTTTTGACCCATTTCAGTCTGGCTATCGATCAGCTCATGGCACTGAGACAGCCTTGCTGAAAGTTCTCAATGGCCTCCTGCTGTCGGTTGATCAAAGAAGAATCTCTGTGCTGATTACTTGACCTCTCAGCAGCCTTTGACACCGTCCATCACACGATACTTCTTTCTCGCTCAGAACATGTCTTCGGCACTCAGTCTAACGCCCTCCAGTCGTTCTCATCATGCCTTTCACACCGCTTCCAGTCCATTCTTGTTGATGACGTTAGATCCTATCCATACGGAATCTCATATGGTGTTCCTCAAGGCTCTGCCTTAGGACCTGTTCTGTTCATCCTTTGCACCACTCCTCTCTGAGACGTCATCTCTAAACACCCTGTTCTTCACCATTCCTCTGCCCTGCTCATCTGAATAGTCTGAGTGGATCAGTGCAGGATTGTATCTGTGATGTGAAATCATGGATGACATTTAACAAACTTAAGCCAAATGACGAAAAAATAGAGGCCATTATCATCTTGTTACCCAGAGTGTCTACCTCTCAACCTTTTCCTGCGTCTCTAACGGTCGATGGCACCACTGTTCATTTCTCTCAAAATGCCAGGAATCTGGGCGTCTTAGCTACATGGAGTGTGACCTTTTAATGCGATTTCGTATCACAAACCTTATCGCTCCTGTCAACTTCGAACTCCGTCACAATGATTCCATTCGCCATTATTTGTCTGTTGAAACGACTAAAACCATCATTTCGGCTGTTGTGCTCTTCCCTATGGATTACTGCAACTTACTTCTGGTTGGTTGTCCTCAGAATCTAATACAGTCCATTCAGAAAGTCCAAAACAACGCTGCCCGTTTTGTCCTATGGGTAAAACGTTCCGACCACATCACACCTCATCTGCGCACACCCCACTGGTTACCTATAGAGGCCAGAATTAATACAAAGTCGCCTGTCTCTGTTTTCCGCCTTCAATGTTACTGGTCTCGTCTAACTCTCAGATCTTCTTCACACTTAGCCTGCCCCACACGCACGCACGCACGCACGCAGTCGTATGCCGCATAAAACCGGTCACTTTCGTCGTGTTAGGGAGGGAGTCGTAAATGGGAGGTCGTTGATATAGTAAATGGTCTCCGTCGGAAAGTTTTCGGTCGTGTGCTGGGGGAGGTCGTATATGAGGTCTTTTAAGGGAGGTTTTAGTGTATTATTGTTGTTATTATTATTATTTAGAATAAAAAGGAAGGGGTAGGGAGGGGGTAAAGAAAGCATGTCAAGGGGAAAGGGGGGGGGGTAGGAATCAGATTGTTAGTCCTTGAGGTTCAGGCCACGGGGAGGGTGGGTGCCAAATCTGGATACGAAATACGACTCCACATTGTTGCTAAAGACGAATTCTCGTGATTACGCCCACCCTATCCCCCAACCCCTGGTGGGACTAAAGTCACGCCCTCCAAATCGTTCCTGACTAAAATTTTCCCAGTCGGCAGCAGCGCAACCAACGTAAAGCTTAGTCAGGATCTAGTTCTGTCTTGCGTACTGACGAGAGCGCTATACACAATGAATGCATCCGACCCTACATTTCTTATACCTGCTTGTCTCCCTTACATTCGTTTTTCCCTCACATCCCTTTGATCCCCCCCCCATACTTCTCTCACCTCTTTCCTTGTAGCTGTGAATGGTTGGAAATTCTAATTTATTTTGCATATTCCTACTTGAATGTTTATTCGGTGCTGGAAAAAAAATCCAGTTTATCTCCACTTAAAGTACAGTCATTCCGACCAAAATGGTTTCTTTTGAAACCAGACTTCAGTTTCATCCATTTAAGGTCAATGTTCTATAATCATGATATGGCAACCTTTTATAATATCAACAAAACTTCAAAATCAGGTAAAGGTGATGCCCCCCAACCCCCCTCCCCCCAAAATTAGCGAATAATGCTTCATTAACTTTTCGATAAAATTTAAATTTCATTCGAAACGTAGAGATTTTGTCTTGACATCATCTACAACATGTTTGCCTGGAAAGTTTCACCGATATTATATCTCAAAGCATCGCGAGTCTGGGCAGCTGCACCCGACATTTACAACGCGAAAGGTGCTGATAAATTTCAACGACTGCAGTTATTTTCAGATTTTCCATACATCTTCTGAAAGGAACTCAGAAACATACTTTATCACGATGTTAGAAAATTGTAGACATTGTCCTAATACGTTGCAGCCTGACTTTTACAGTGTACAACCAAGATCTAGCCCCTGAATATATACTCACTTCCTTTCACATTACCTGGCCTGAGTACCGTACAGAGTCGGTCTAAAACGGTATTACATCCTCTATTACCTGATGCATTTTTCCTGGTCTGGTTAATGTGTAAGGTGTGAGGTGACAAAACCATCTGTCTACAGAGTCTCTAGCCATAGCTGTGACAGAGCTAAAATCTTCGCAAGAGTAATACTTCCCTTTTCTACATAGACGAGATTTTTGATAGTTGTAAAAACTGTAACCACACACTTTTATTGTGTCACTTATCACTTTTCCCAACATTTTCATCGTTCATTGTTCACTCTTCAAGTATAGAAAAAATCCACTTCTCGCGAACACACAGTGAATTTATCATCAACTTTAACACCACACACAAAACACCCTCTAGAAAAGTACTTCATTGGCATAAGGGTCATTAGTGATTGCTTAATAACTGACTCTAATTCAAATAAATATAAAATCGGAAGTTCCCCATCCTGCACGCCCCCAACCACTGCTTTTTGTCGATTAGCCTTTTCTTTCTCTCTCTCTTTCGTATTTACGTGCGTGCGCTGGTGGATGTTCGAAAAATATCCTTTTGTTTGGCTGTCTTAACTTACATACCATTCTGCCGTTTTACTTTGTAACGATAAAAGCAGAGCAAATATTTTAATTCCTACATTTACAGACAAATGCCAGCCAATGCGCGTTTTTTAAAATACTAAATCATGCATGCTATATACAGATCTTTAATGGCTAATATGAAACTCGCAGTAAAATGTCCTAGGACCCTATAAAACGTTACAGTCCCAGTAAAAGGTGGCGGATGGACATCGCCTTATTTAGAAAGCTTTCATATTATTCAGACAATGACGTGAACATCACAGCCTACAGAGATGAATATCACCAACAACGTAAACAGTTCAGTTACGGTCCGGCTACAACTGACAGAGGATGTAGTCTGGGCGTGGCTGACAACATTTCTGTGTGTCATCGGAATTCCAACTAACGTCGTCAACTGTGTTGTGTTCTGGCGACAGGGACTGAAGGACCGCATGAACCTGTGTTTGTTCTCTCTGTCTCTTTCCGACTTGTTCTTACTGACTTGCGACTTTGCAATCAGTCCTTTCAGGACATTCTATAACCGGACATTAAGCGAATTTTTTTACACGAAAGTTATTTGTCACATCATTGGCATTTCCCTCGGACAACAAATGACATCCGATTCCATCACCATGGTGATTGCAATAGAAAGATGTTTATGCGTGGCACTTCCCATTCACTCGACTTCCATTATTAAAACGCGCACGATGGGAATCTTATTACTTTCCTGTTTCTTGGTGTTCCAGGCAAACAACGGGCTATTTCCACTATTCTATAGGTCCGACATTGTTAGAAACGGAAAATACAAACTTTGGACTATGGCACCGACAAGAGTCTATCACCAACATAAGACATTCGTGTTCTGGTACTGGCATGTTCTCCTGGGAACTGTCGTGCCCTGTGTCTCTGTGCTCACAGTCCTGACAATGACGGTTTTCACAGTCGTGAAACTGAGAGCCGCCATGACCTGGAGAGCAACCACAAGCTCCTCCACTAGTGACAGTCACAGCCGACAGGTGGCGCTGACCTCCGTGCTCGTCATCGTGTCGTGTGTCTATGTCGTCACTATGGTGCCGTTCACAGCGTCGCAACTCATTTTTACGATCTCCATAGACTGCAATTCCGTTGAAGACTGTTATCTTATCTATTCAAAGCTTGCTTCAGCTTATATTTTCTTGCCCTTGTCCCCCGCACGTTTCATTTCTTCATCTACTTTAGCCGTTCTTCACGTTTTCGAGTTGTGCTGCGGGGTTTGTTCCCTTGCCATGACCTCGGGATTGTGTCCTGCTCGTGCGCGCGTGCAGTCAATATGAAAGATTAGTTCGCGTGACATAAATCGGATTAGAACGCTCAAAGCAGTTTGATCATGAAATTTTTAAGGGTATATAGTTAATGTGCAAGAAAAACAGAAAGCCGCTGCTACACCGCGCCACTCACCCTCCAACCCTCCCACCACTCCAGACACACGGAACCTCGGCCGATCGCCGTCTTGACGCACCACCCTCACAACCTTCATGTACGTAGGATGCTCCTCTCTAACTGGCACATACTGTCAAAATCCGAGCCCCACCTCTTAAAACAAACCCCCCTCCTAGCATCTCGCAGGGATAAGAACCTGCGAGATCTTCTAGTACATTCTAAACTTAAAGCCACCACCACCCTCCCCCCATCATACGGCTCCACCCCATGCAATGTCCCCCGTTGTCACACTTGCCCCTTCCTGAACACCAACACAAAACTCCACACACCCAACACCACTTTTTGTCATCAAGCGCCACTGCACCTGCACTGACAGCAACATCATCTACGCCATCACATGCACCCTCTGTCCCACTTTATTCTACATCGGGGAGACAGAACGCACTCTCAACACCCGCTTTACAGAACATTTGGCTGACACTAAACACCGCAGAAACACACCAGTTGCACATCACTTCGGCACACCCCCACACACAGCCAACAGGGTCTGTGGTATCTGGAGAATGAAGGGCGATTCCATTGACCGTAAGAATGTGGAATCCTACTTCATTACCCATTTCGGTACCATGGCACCCACTGGACTCAACCTCAAACACTGACCCTCCACCTTCATCTTTTTCTCTTTACCCCTCCTCTCTCTCTCTCTCTCTCTTATTTCTTTTCTCTCACCTCCTTCTCTCCCACGCTGACACCCCCTTACCCACGCTTCTCTCTCCACCCCGCCCCCTCTCCACCCCAACCCTTCCCTACCCTTTCCTACCCACCAGACGATTGGCTGCCCCTCTTTTTAACCCTTCTTACTCACTGTCCCTTAGTCATTTTCCTGCTTTCCAGCCTATGCGCCACATCTACTGAAGCTAAGTCTTTTTCTTCTGTTTTCGTTGTCGTGTTTTCGTCGTTTTTGTGTCGTCCTGATGAAGGGGTAGTGCCCCGAAACATCTAGATTGTCTTTGTCTTTGTAATGTCTTAGCTTGGTCCAGTTCCCTTGTTTTAAATTTAAGAGGTATATAGTTATTTTGGCCGAAGTTTAGAATTCCGGAAATCAGGCATATTTATGTGTGCATGTGTATTATTAGAACTGTTCACCCACCCGCTAGTGAGATTTCAGTTACCATCTAGAGAAAGGGCTGAATGTTAAAAAAAAACTAGTCACTGGCGCTGACAAGGCATTTGAGGACGAGGGTGCTGGCTGGTGTCTCCTTTGCGGCGTAAACTGAAGGCAAGGTAGGTTATTGTGACGAAATAAAAGAGACTGGTCTGGTCGGGTGTATGACCTGCGAGCCACCGTTCTTTGATCTGATATGCCACTGTGGACACTTGATCGTCACGGGACTTGATTTCAAGAAAGCGCCCCGCGTTTTTTAATTAATTGGGAAAGTTCAAATGCAGGTCAGCCTGGCGAACTCCAGACCATAGCTTGTCACTTTTGACAGCTGTTTCCGCTGTTTAAATCACTCCCTACTATATTCAGAACAAAATTCGGAACAGCCGGTACTAATTCGACCAAGGGTTGTTTTAAAAATAACATTCTTTATACAACTGGCAGTCGTATCCAGTGTTTACTGCTGCGGCGCGGTTTTAAAAATAAAAATTGGAGCCTAGTTCAAAACTGCTGATTTACTAGGGTCAGACCTTTTAGAACATTCTCGATAAGCCAAACTATTATGGGATTTTGAAATAAATGATGCACTAAATTTTAGGGCCGGTAGACCCAATGCAACTTGTTGCAACTGCTGGAAGACGATTACGTCAAAAACATTAGGCAACTGAAGTCCGGGGTCAGCCATCAAAGGCAACGGATCCTGTCCTCGTGTAACATGATGCAATCCCTACCCTGTACTGTTCCCAATCCCTCTTCCACAATGTTAGAGAGCGTATCATCCTAGCTAGCTCAGACAGCAGCGACTTCATAACTCGTACGCTGTGCTGGAGGTTTCCGGCTAAGGAATTTAATGGTTGACATTATACATTCATCTCTGCGAGCCTGCAGCCGGTTGGCAGGAGGAGCAGGGTGAGCCGGACAGTGACTCTGAAGGTAGGAGACCTGTCTGTTATTAAGCAGGAACCGAGTATCAGACCAGAGCGACCAGTGCACCGTCTCGGGTAGATCAATGTTCTTGATGGGCAGTGATGGACAGGTTGACCATCGAGGATTTGCGAATCCGGACAGAGAAGTAGATATGAACTTACTGATGACAACCCGACACTAGGCATGTAGAGGACTAGAAAGGAATTCGTCTTGGAGAAGATACGTAGAAGCCAAGATTAGATGTTCAAGACGGTCTTCTCTAATGGCGTTACGAGAACTGTTATCAATTCCACTAGACTATCATGAAGCCGAGAGTTAAAAATGTTCTTATCACTAGACTATCGTGAAGCCGAGAGTTAAAAATGTTCTTATCACTAGACTATCATGAAGCCGAGAGTTAAAAATGTTCTTATCACTAGACTGTCATGAAGCTGAGAGTAAGAAATGTTCTTATCACTAGACTATCATGAAGCCGAGAGTTAAAAATGTTCTTATCACTAGACTGTCATGAAGCTGAGAGTAAGAAATGTTCTTATCACTAGACTATCATGAAGCCGAGTTAGAAATGTTCTTATCACTAGACTGTCACGAGGTCGTAAACTTGGGGTGGCGCAGTAGGCCTCTGGCGGTAGATTTCTTATGTTGTGAGTAAATAAACTATTTGTAACTTTTGTCATTCTCGTGTCTTCATGAGTAACAGGTGTATGGCTGACATTACGAATTAACTGTTTATTTTTATGTGTAATCTCCCTTTGCCTTCCTAACTAACCCATATTTGGCACCTGCTTGGGCTCTTGTCCTGCTACCAGCTGTGCCCAGGCTTAGCAACACCTTGCCCCTCGCTGTAGAACCACCACCCTGACTAAAGGTGTCAACAGGGTCCCCTGACACCTAATCTACGCTCACCCGACTCGGGGATTACATGAGCGAGCTAGATGGCGGCTTAAACAAGGGGATGAAGGCCTTAATTAAAGCAAGAGAGCTGTGGATGGATCACACCTAGAATCTATGGGGTAGTTTCCTCGACCCTTCAACCCTGAACACGTGACAGAGCCTTTTGGTAACAAACCTGTCAAAGAGTAGCCAAATCGAGGTTTGAGATAGGCTGCAAGCCCGAGCTCTTGGCCGAATCACAGAAACGGAGTTTTCTGTTTTGAAAGTGCTTCCACGAGAGAAAGGCGTTATTATCAGAGTGAGAGCTCTGAAGATTACACGTCATCAGATTTCGGGTAAACTAGAGCGACTAGGCTTAGGGACATACAGAAGTGCTTATGGAAAGCACGATTGGACCACGTAGTAATTCACGTATTTGTATCGGATTTATCCCTGATTTCATAGCGAGGCGTCAAAACAACACATTTTCAGAAAAGATTGACAGTCTTGTAACAATCAACTCAGTGATTTTAACTTGTCGTGTATTGTACGTTATAGTCTGACTATATGGTGTACCCTCGTTCATTTATTTACTAAAAAGTACTAGGGAAAAAGATTTTTTAAATGGTTTTCGATGACAAGCCACTACTTGATCGGACTGTAACATCAGGGACCTGTTTCACCGCCTGTCTTCGTCCCAGTTCTACAAACCGTCATCTGTTCGTGCACGAACCGAACTTCCTGAGACAATCGTTTATGCTGAACAGTGAAACTTTCAGAAGATTTTGAATGGGACTGTAAATATATCTTGCTGACTGTAATTGTCACATACCACTCGGTCACACGATTTAGGACGTGTGGAGCGTGTTCGTCTTGCGTCCGACTCCTCACAAACACAAGACAACGGAACGATATAGTTTTCCTAAAAAAGGACCCAGCCTTATTTATTAAAATACATGCTCGCACTCGCTCTCTGATACTCACGCACTTATCAACTCTTACGTACATCGCTCTTATTAATCGCAAATATCACAATACTAATCGATGGCGGTTCTCTCCTCACGTTTTACCCAAAAAGTCAATCTTCACAAATGATCAATGTCCTGAGTCAATCAATCTTTCCAGTCGCTTACTGTTCTTAAATATCTGGTTCTCCTTTAAGTGTTTTCACACAGGCAAAAAAGCTAGAGTAATTATTCAAAACGGTTTTTAAACTGTTACACCGACATGCCATCAAATTAATTATCCACAAAGGATATACAAAATAGAAAAAATCCCATGGAGTAGTTTGGCCCACCTCCCGTCTGTGCAGAAGAGTTTACACACACAAAAACAGATCGAATGTCCTTCGGCCTCCCAGTGCAGATGAAAGGTTCTGCTACGGTGTCTTGGCACTCATAATATTACTCCGTCCTTCTCTCTCTACGTCACTGTCCTTCATGCCGTCTGCACTGTTCTCTCATCCTCGACAGTCCACTAACATTCACAACGAGCGCGTCTTCCCCAAACACGTGGGTTGACCGACGCTCAGCGTTCTAAATTTAGCAGTTCGTCATCGCTCAGGGTAGTTGAACTAACGGTCTCACTAACGGGTCTGTAGCTACATGGCATGTTTCTGTGATTTATTGTGTAATGTAACAGTGAATAATTACTCAATTCATGACATTAATTTGATTTTTTGTCTCTAATTCAAAACCGGAAATAGATCCACAATTTGTTGTCTGTCTGTGAGTGACTTGGCGTCTACAAAATTCTGAACATAATCGCGCAAACAGCATTCAGAACACTGTTTCCTTAATAAAGGTGGTTTCTGACACTTGAGTGTAGAGTTGGGTACCGGTACGGAAAGCCGTGCTGGTACACAGAACAACATTTTACTGCCGTACCGGTAATTTATACTGACACATACCGGCATACAGCTGTACATGCAAGCAGGGTTTCTTCGAAGCAAAAACTTCGTCGACTATGCACGCGTGTGTTTATAGGTGTGCGCATGCGTGCGTATATGCAAATAAGATAGAGAGAGAACCGAAATCCAAAGGCAACACCAAGCAAACAAATGAATACTTTGTGCTGGTCTTCACAAGCAGAACCGGACAGCACCGTACTGGCTGTCACTTAATTTTATGACAAATTCTGAATATACCACAAACAGAAACGTTTTCTTTCTATATTCAAGATACTCTTGTCTTTTTTTCAAACCCAAAGACCCAAAACATTGCTATAAACGAGACGTTTGTTGATTGTGTCCCACTATTATTTCGAAATGAAGGCAAGCCGAGGTTTAATCTTAACTGGTAGAGGACCTGGAGGTGCCCGGGGTTTTTTCTTTGAATAAATATCATGAAAAATTTCACAATTTTTAGGCAACACACATCATAATCTGAAACTTTACTCTGCCCACCCCTACCCCTTTACTAACCACCACCCCTTTTTTTACTAACCCGCACCTATTTCCTAATCCCCACCCTTAACCCACCTCTAACCCCTACCCTTCCCTAACCCTTATCCTACATCTCCTCCACTTGGAAACACCCTTTGGCCCCTCCCCGAGACGTACCTCGCCGGCTCGCCCACCCCTATATATCTACCCCCGACCCCTACCACTACTAACCCCCACCCTTAACCTCTACCCCTTCTCCACCGGAAACAAGCCACACTTTGGTCGGACTGTAACATCAAGGACCTGTTTCACCGCCTGTCTTTGTCCTAGTTGTACAAACCTTTTTCTGCTCGTGCACGAGCTGACCTTTCGGACACAATCGTTTTTGCTCGGACTGTTTTAACTGTTGAAACACCAGAACATTTCGAACGAGACTGTGAACTGGATTACAACTTTCGTTTACGAGGATCGATAAACATTCTTCAGGACTGTGTGCGTGCGTTTTTTTAACGATATAAGCGACTGTTACTTGTGGTTTCTGAGATTATGGCGTAAGGTTTACAGAAGGAATTGTCCGCCTTTAGCAAAGCGATGGCAAGACCAACTGTCTTTCCTGAGTGACGTCACACACGGGTCTTCACTGTAACAACGGACGATCCGATGATCACGCTCGCTAACACTAATCTGACTGTATTATCCGCACCTTAACTGGTCCCCACAGGAGGAACAGAACAAAAACTCCCTACGAGAATGACTGGCAGGTAGGTGTGCACTTTCGAACAACACTGGCGGAATCTCTACACCAGTCTGCTCACAGATATTTCTCACAAA
Source organism: Lanistes nyassanus (assembly GCA_004794575.1). Classification (NCBI taxonomy): domain Eukaryota; kingdom Metazoa; phylum Mollusca; class Gastropoda; order Architaenioglossa; family Ampullariidae; genus Lanistes; species Lanistes nyassanus. Next base: position 98,580 of record SMGT01007523.1, read on the forward strand.
CACTGCACTCACTTTTCTCTTTCACAATGGCTACCTGTCTCCTCTCTCTCCTTGACTAATAAGACTTCCCCTTCGTATTTCTCAGTCACTCGTTCGCTAATTCAGTGGCAGTAACTCGCCCTCTGTGTTCACTCTACAGATAACTTCATTAGGAGACTTACTGTAGGCTACTCGGCCTCTGGTGACCACTTGAGATACTCGGCAATTAGCAATCGGCCATCGGCCTCCTTAAGAACAGGCAGGAGGGTCGTCTTACGTCAGGTGCGGGCCTTTCCCCACCGCAGCAGATGTGCGACCCATCCGTTCTGGGTGACCGGTTCAGCCATGGGGGCTGCTACTCCCACCTCGCCCGGCCTCCTCCTTTCCACTTTCTGGGCACATCTGCGCCCAAGCTACCAGGAAACCACTCGTTAAAATCTGATTGACTAGACGTAACGAGCCGCGAATCACAACAGGTATGAAGACCCTTACCGGTATACCTTAACTTTGTAAGACCATACAGGTGTTTACCGGTATTAAGGTATGTACCGCCTTTTCTACTTGAATGTCCTCTCCTAGTGCAGGAGGGAAGGTAGCGGGCAGTAGCTTCGACATGACACCTCATGCAATAAAATCTAGGCTCTTCTTGAGAGCATTCGAAGATAAGGTAACGGGACTTTTTATTGTTTCTGTAGGTAGATACATTAGGCCTTAGGAATTATTACTATTACTTGAATGTTCCTTTAGTCTGTACACACACACACACACACACATAGATATATATATATATAGGATTGTAGACAAGGGATAGTCAGTATATAGAGGGTCTGTCACCAGTGACAAGTGTAGTCACAACTTTCAGAGCCGTACTTATTTCTTTTCGTGTGCAGCTTTAATACTTTGTACTGTTCCCATTGGGGCGGGCTTGTTGTGATACCCGCCCATGTGCGGCCCATGTGCGGTTCCACCCGTGGAAGGGGGGGGGGGTTACCCCACCTCTCCCCCGGCCATCTCCCATGCTCCTGCGCGGCCTGACCGCACAGAAAGCCCAAAGGTTGTGCTTACTTCTGGTTGGCTAGATCCAACGGAAGGAGCCGCAAATCACAACAAAGAGGGTCTGTCATCAGTGAAAAGTGTAATCACATCTTTCTGAGCCGCATTTTTTAAATTTCGTTTGAAGTTTCATTATTTTGTACTTTGGCCAATGCTACGCAGTTGAATGTATAAAGACATTCACAGTGCGTTCGCCTGCACGTTCATAGTTAGAGATGTAATAGACATGCCTACACTTCTAGCTGATTTGATAAGCCTGATTTCAAGACTAGGGATGTCCAGGGATTGTACAGATGACCGATCGATGCTGCATTTGGTAGAACACACCCATCATTTGTTTTGTCATCGCTCAAAGGAGTTCGTATTACGTTGTTGTTGTTGTGTTTGTGCTTAATGTTGGTCCACACAACTATGTAAGAACAGTTGGTGACTGAGCTATACTGCATAACAGCGGAACCCAAATCTGTTTGTGCGTGTGTTTGCGTGCGTGCGTGCGTGCGTGCGTGCGTGTGTGCGTGGTAGGTTACGATCTTTCTACTAGACGAGACAGATGACTGCGATAGGAAGGGGGACATTCCTGTGTCATTTTGTGCTGTGTCTGTTATTGGCTGTTTATTCTTTACCTTAATTTACTCTTTGGGGTACACACATTAAGAAAGGTAATAAATCCAATGATAATATTCATAGCGATAATAAGCCTTGGCAGAAAATAGCACAAGCATAAGATGGAAGGCAGGAAATGGACAGATGTGTGGCGTTTTCGTGAGAAGGGAAGAAAGAAGAAGAGAACGAAAAGAGAGGAGAGGGGAGGGGGTGACAAGAGAGTTTGGCGGTGTGAGACAGACATACAGTTCTGTATATTTAGTTGTTCATTCAACGGCATTCAGTGATCTGGGGGCTTTATACAGTGTATATCGGTACGAAGACACGTAGCGGTATTCTGTTCAGTTTTAAGACCGTACCAGTATTTACCTAAATTCCGGTACATACCCCCACCCCTATTGTCTACAGAGTTTCGCCACTACTATACTTGTTCATGGGTGCTGAAATCTTCCCAAGTGTAATACCTTACTTCTCTGTGTATAACATACCAGAATTTGAAACTTTCTGGGTACTTTTAAAATACTGTAAATAAATACTTTTATTGTTTCACGTAATACACTTTCCAAACTTTTACGTTTAATTTTCAAGTATTAAAAAGTACTTATCGCACTTACACAGTTGTCGAACTAGTGAGATTATTACCAAAAGCCGAAGAGTCACAGAAACAAATCCAGATAGTTACTTCAGTCGTATAATGGCCATGAGTTTCGGCTGCTAAATAGCTCATTCCCATTTAAACAAAGACAAAAACTTTTGTCACAATTAGAAGTACTCCTCTGCTTGTTGTCTATAATCCTTTCATTACTCTAAGACCTTTCTGTTGCGTGCGCCGGTGGATGTTTGGAAAAGTTCCTTTTGTTTGGCTGTAAAAACTTCCATAAAATTCTGCTGTTTTACTTCGTAACGATAAAAGCAGAGCAAACACTTAAATCACTACCATTACGTAAAAAAATGTCAATGTACATTTGTTTTAATGTTAAATAATGCATGCTATATATAACTCTTTCAAAGCTCAATATATCTGGTGTAAGAACTCTACAGAACGTGCAATTCACAGTAAAAACTGACACAGAGACACTGACTTATTCCGAAAGCTTTCACCTCATTCAGCATTATGTGCAGCGACGTGAACATGACAGCATAAAGAAATGAATATCACCAACAAAGAGAACAGTTCTGTCTCCGACTTGTTACAGTTGATGACAGAGGATGTAGTATTCGCGTGGCTGATAACGTTTCTGTGTGCAATCGGTATTCCAACTAACGTCATCAATTGTGTTGTATTCTGGCGACAGGGACTGAAGGACCGCATGAACCTGTGTTTGTTCTCTCTGTCTCTGACGGACTGCTTGTTACTGGTTTCCGCATTTGCAATGTATTGCATCTGTCCTTTTACGGTATACCATAACCAGACCATTACCGGACTTTACTACACGAAAGTAATAAGTCATATCATTGGCATTTTTTTAGGGTTACAATTGACATCTTCTTTAGTCACCATGGTGATTGCAATAGAAAGATGTTTATGCGTGGCACTTCCCATCCATGTGTCATCCCTTATTAAAACCCGCACGATGGGGATTTTATTACTTTCGTGTTTCTCGATGTTTCAGGTAAGCCACGGTGTTTCTCCACTTTTCTATCACGATGACATTGTTAGAAATGGAGAATACAACATATTAACTCTTACACCGACGATATTCTACCAGGAGCATAAGGCATTCGTGTTGTGGTACTGGCATGCTCTTCTGGGAACTGTCGTGCCCTGTGTCACTGTGCTCACAGTCCTGACAATGACAATTGTCACAGTCGTGAAACTGAGAGCCGCCATGACCTGGAGAGGAACCAGAAGTTCTTCCACTAGTGACAGTCAGAGCCGACAGATGGCGCTGACCTCCATGCTGGTCATCGTGTCGTGCGTCTATTTAGTCACCATGGTTCCGTTCATGGCGATGCAACTCATTTTTACGATTTTTATAGATTGGATTTCCGGAAAAGTTTATGTTATATATTTAAACCTTTCTTCAGCTTCAATCTTAATTACTTTTGTCCCCAGCACGTTTAATTTTTTCATCTACTATAGCCGTTCTTCACGTTTCCGACTTGTGGTGGTAGGTTTGTTTCCTTGTCGTTACCTTGACATTCTTTCCGGCTCATGAGCGCGTGCAGTCCACATGACAAGAGGGGGATAGGAAGGGGGATGTTCCTGTGTTGCTGTGACTTTTATTGGCAAGAGGGCGGCGTGTTGCCGTGTGACAGCGTGTGGATGCAGTAGGCCTCCACGTGGCTAGGATTTCGGGTATTGTTGTCGGTTTTGTTTTCGTTACGAGATTTAGATTTAAAACACCCGATAAGATGGGTTCTCGATTGTAAAATTTGGTACTGTGTTTAAAATAATTTTTTTAGGTATAAATCATGTTTATTTTCTGAAAATGTACAAAGTTATACAAAGTTGTCCTGTAATGTTTGTCTGCTGTAAGTTTACTGTAGATGCCACTCATAGCTTTCATCTCTGGGGCCCACCAGGACCGATCCTGCCCCCTTGATCCGCACTCCGCTAACAAATGTGGTACATCACCATGGTCACCTGACAGTTTATACTCGACGCTTCATGCCTACAGTTGAACTTCCGGTTACAACACTAGAATGCGCTGATACTCTGATTCTGATCAGTTATTTAACTTTTGGCTCACTACACAAGCGCCGCTACATGAATTTATCTTGAGGGCAGTGAGACTTTTACACTAGCAAATCGCTATCACTTTAAGGCGAGAATAATGTCTAAGCTTTGTTCTCTTTTTAATTTTACTAGTTTCGTTTTAGATGGGATCCTCCAGCTGAAATCCCGCAACTACCTCAACAATCCAGAAAGAAAGACAGCGTCCGCTTATAACAAAACAAACAGTTATTTATATTTACGTGTACTAGAAAAACTAAATGAAAATTATTTACGATATTCCACTGACATTAACACCTCGACATACGTCAATATCATAAACTTTTGCACTGTTATGATGGCGTCAACATTTGTACACGTACCTATATCAATTATGCGCTATACAATAAATAAATATACAATAAATTTCAACACCGTTCTTGGATGTACAACTCTTCTTCTTCTACGAACAATGTCCGTTAGGCTTCTGCGCTTACAAGGCGTTCTAGCCATGCTTTTGCTTAGGTAGTACTTGCAGGTGCTTTGTTGTGATTAGCAACGCTAGTCCAACAGTAGCTTGTTTGCTTGCTGTTACGCTGCTGAATTTTCTCTCACTTCTTACAGACGTTCTCGGGTGGTGAGAACTTTCTTGAACTGACCTCAAATTCGGGAGGACAATAATGGCGAAAAGGTTGTTTCCTGAGTCACCATAAGATGTGCACAGGCAGTTTCCCAGTGCATATCTCTTGTGGCTTTCTACCACTATCTCAGTCAGTTGTGCACCGGTCTCATACAATCTCTCTGGTAGTTGACCCGACGTACACTACAGGTCACTTCACCTGGCTGTCAGAAGATTTGTCCACTCACTTGTCACTTTTTTCCCGTCTTCCGTTAGCCAGTAATTGGGAAATCTTCAGTCCACAGCGTCGGTCTCGCTCTCTTTCTGACGTCGCGCTGATACTTCAGGGCCGCTCTGGTCTTTTCTGTCCCGCGGGGCTGTCTCACGGGACTGATCTGCCTCTCACGGGACTGATCTGCCTCTCAGGGGACTGATCTGCCTCTCACTGGGACTGATGTACTCTTCACCTGGGACTGACTTGCCTCTAAAGCATGTCTGAGCTACCACTTTCATCCGATCAGGCAGGCGTGAGCCGCATTAGTCGGCACCCTGTATCGCAGCACACGACACCTGCTGACGTCCTTTGCTCTCAGCCCCCTGCCTCCTTCGCTAGGTAACTGGATGGGTGGTAACGCGCGCAAATTCCACATTTGGCAGCAAGAGAGTGAGTACATGCAGTTCTATCTGTTCGTAGCTCACTTCTTAGAAAAATCACAACACAGGAATAATTAAGTCACCAGCACTAACGATTATATTAGGAGCGAATGAATGTCATGATGGTTAGGACATAGGCGCGAACTTACCAGTGACCATACGTCTTGTACTGGCCAGCCAAGACCCAAGGTCGGCATTACGTCAACGTGGCCATACATTACAGTGGGTGGAGATGCCGTCACAGTGGTGTGACCACACATCCAGTATTGAACACGAGTGAGGGAAAAGTGTGATGAACCGGTTCACTGAGAGTAAGACCAGAGTATAATGAGAGCGAGACTCAGAGATGTTTGGGCGGGAAGATGGAACGCAATACTGCAGGGTGGCCGTGCAGCCCTGTCGGAGGGTAAGGAAAGAGGGAGAACAAAAAACTGGTACATTTCCAGCAACAGGCCAACCCGCGGATCTGACAAAGAAATAATGACAGTAACACCTCGATCCATTGGTAAATAGTATCCCATCAGCCATCTTTAAGGATTTCCGCTCTCCCTCAAGCTATAAGGAGGCTAACCTTAAAAAAACGGGCCGTTTCCCAGTTGATACAGCAGTGACTGTGTGGCCCTGAGCACTAAAAGGTCCACAAGCGGCAATTCTGTCTTCAGGAGGGGCCCACTCTACCCAGTGTACCTAGTGTTACTTGCTGGCACTTAACGACTGGGCAGTCTCAGTTCATTTGCACGGCTGTCGCGCCTTCTTACTGTGCGCGTTTCTGTGACCCGGACTGACCTCGTCTATGAAAGAGTGCGCGCAGCAGGCGACCCGCGTGACTGAGTGCATGCAGGTGGGGGATAGGGCTCGTACTCCACACCCCTTCCGCACACCCAGTCTCCACGCTCGCACTTCAGCGCCTCTGGAAAAAACGACGGCGTTGAAGACTACAGCTGCATCAACAGTAACTCACATCTTTATAGCACTGCCTGATTCAGATTATTTATTCTTGAAAGAACTTGATTTTACTCTGTTTAACGTTTTGTGGAATGGGTAACAAGCTAAAATTATAAGACAATAAAAAAGACCTGTCATGTCTAGGACTGAGAGGGATTAAAAATGCTCATTATGTATGCTTTCATAACTTGTATGAAGGTGAGGTGGCTAAGAAAAACACATGTTGAGTTTACCGTCTCTGGTTCATCCTTGAAAGATCTTGTACTATGTCTTTACAAAGTTTAGAAAAATACAATTGCTTGGAGGCAAATTTTTAATGCAGAAGATTGATAATTGGAAAGATGTGTGCACTGGAAAGATGTGTACAGGCAAAATAAAAAATTAAATACAAAATGCAGCCCCAAGAACATTTATGGATTTAATGAAAAGCGTATATTCAAAAAGATAATGTTACTATTGATAACCACAACATTCACAGTCCCTTCAGGTGTATGTCAAGTTTGTCACTTGTTGGATGACGACTGGGGAAAACTTAACATTTGAAGAGTTCAAGACGCAGTTTCAAGAGCTGACTGTCAAATGTCTACAGTTGCGGAGAGTAATTAAAGTTGGTAGACAATTTCTTACTAAGGCTGGAATAGACCTGGTTTATCGTCATAACTCTCAATCTCCTAAAACGTGGAAAGCTTTTAAAGAAGGAAACAAGACAACAATCAGTGTTGATGTGTATCCACACAGTCCTGTCAGGTGTAAGAAATGTAATCACATTTTTAGATCTCATAAAACTGCAAGAGAGTGTCCGCTAACGTGGTATCAGTTGAGTTTTATCCACAGAATATTGTTTTTACGGAAAATTGCCTGGTCACCAATATGCTCTTTGTGCCTCGAGGAAGAGAAAACTATTGTCCAGATGTTTTGACAGACTCAGTATGTTCATTTTGGATTGATTTGCAAGAGTTGTTACGTGATAAATGTACTCATATGGTGAATTTTCGTTTGAAAGAGACAGTAGTTCTGTTTGGTATTCAGAAGAACGTTTATACGGACAAAGCTTTTGGTACGATGCTGTTTCTGGCTAAATTTTATATCTTTAAGTGTAAATGGGCGGGCTGCATCCCCAAATAGTCACGAATTCCTGAGAGTGCTAAAGTATGGATATAATCTCCAAAAATGGCAATACGAGTACAGACAGTTTTCCAAAGTTTAAGAGTAAATTAAATAAACTATACTTACAAAAAGCAGCGGTACAGGCCTCTTTTGCTTGTCACATGCGCTATATGGTGAAGTCTGTAGGAAGACAAATACCTTAGTTGTTTTACAAAGACTGTGTGACGGTGCTGTGGATGTAGGCAAATAGATGATATCAGTGACAAGAAATTGTCGTTTGCTGATATTTTATTTCCAAGGGAAAGAAATGTTTACAGCGGTGAACAGCGTGCCGAAAGTGGAGTTATTTACCTCCACACAGATCGACTTATCCATCCGTCGTCGAAATGAACTAATAAAAAGCAGGCTGATCGGGTGAAAGGTGAAGTCATGACATAAAACCATCTGACATCTTACAAACCACACACGCATGTTAAGCCCGGTCCTTTAAGGCTGTGTTTGACAATGTCCTTTGCCCCAGCTCTTTCTTTCCAAATATCTTCTATTTTTGCTTATTTCTCTGTCCCCTCTCCCCCTCTCTCTAACTGGATTATGGAAGAGCTTATAACTTTTAGTCACAAGCTCCGGTAGTCTTTTCATATATATATATATATTCTTAGATCCCATTTGGACATATGTCACGAGTTGGGGTCTGGTGTGTCAATTCGATTACACCTTAGATTCGATGTGTGACCCATCCACGACCCTCCGGTCCTAATTAAACCCTTTATCCCCTTGTTCCACCCGCCATCTAGCCGCTGACGTCATCACCAGCCCAGGTTAGGTTCCTGTTCACACTTCTGATCAGGGTGCAGGGTCTAGAAGCAAGGGGCAAGGTGTTACTTACCCTGAGGCACAGCTGGGAAGGGAACTCAGCTCTAGAGCAAAAGAAATTCTCCCATTGTTAATTACATTATCTATGTGAGCTAATCGTAAGTATAACTCGGAAACAAATTGTTTGTCTTCAAGGCATGAACTGTGGAATGTGTGTATAATAAGGAATAGGGAACCTGAACAAAACAGACTGCGGAGACTGTGAGGCTCTTTAATTAAACGAACTTATCGTCAGGCACTAAATTTTAAATTTTCCTACGGGCTCTGTCGTGAGATCTAGGCCTAATGGTAATCAATACCAAAAAACTCACCAAATGTTCATGAGTGATACCAATCACAAGCATTTAACAGTGAGCGTCGTAGTGTGAAAGCTGGAAGTGGACACAGTGTTTGTAGTCAGATGACAAAAGATAATAAATGGGACGTGAGATACTGCATACCTTTGTCGCCCAGAAAGACCAGAACCTCCAGAGTTTAGGTAGAGATAATCGTTTATAATGTAGTTTGGGAAATTCGAAGATACCAGAGACAAGATGGATTAAAAAAACTGAATTAATTTGTTATGGATTTTTACTGATCACAGTTGCCTTTGTGTCTGTAGGAACAGCCTCGATCTAATCGTGAGGGCGTCCGTTTCCAAGGCAGGAAGTCGGATGTTCGCTCCCGGCCTTGTGCTTGGAATTCCCACCGACTTGGGGCACGCATGCGCGGTGTATCAATTGCACTCCGCAAAGGGAACTTGACCAAGTGAGACTTAGACAAGAAGTCGACGTGTTTCAGGGCATGGCCCCTTTTTCAGGACGACACAAACGGATTACAAATTTTAAAAAATAATAAAATGGTAACTTAACTGAGACGCTGGTCATCCACTGTCAATACATATGTACACGCAACCACAAGGGGGATAGAAGGTAGTCTGCGCATGCGTTCCCCAGGTCAGTGGGAATTTCAGACTTGCTCGCCGACAGTCATACCTAAGACAAAAGCTGTGAATCTATTAGCTGTCCAGACTCCTGGCGCTACAGGGAACAGTTCTAGGACTGGCTGGCCCGGTGAGTGGTAAGGACGTTGGCTTTCAGGGTTTTGTCCGAAACTCATAGTAACTTACGACCTTTTGTGGTCTGGGGGAAGAATGGGGTAGGGGTAGGGGTAGGGGTAGGGGTAGGGGTAGGGGTAGTGGTAGGGGTAGGGGTAGGGGTAGGGCTAAGGGTAGGGGTAGGGGTAGGGGTAGGGGTAGGGTAGGGTTTGGTAGTTGGTAGGACCTGTGTTTTTCCGTATAACTTCAAGCCCGTGTCTTTGCGCTTAAGGGATGAAAGGTGGTTTGCGTATGCGGGCCTAAGACTCGCCTGGGAAATAACATTCGCTGCCCAGTGTCGGTACAATGTGACTGAGTGGGACTGAAGTTTCTGTGTCCGGACAGCAGTCCGACGTGGCCCAACAGGTTATCTTCCCTAAAGCAACACCGTCCCAATATGCACCTCGTTTGGGACTGCACGCTGCGTAATAACTCCCCCCCCAACCCATCTTGTGTAAAATAGTAACATTAATCGGAAGATACGCTGTTTGAGTGTCTGCTAGATGCATACCTCACCTCCTTATCGTCTTGTCATAATCGATTTTTTATGGGGGGGGGGTGTGGAGGGAGATGGTGGTGGTCTTGTTCTTATTTTCTTATTTGTGCCATTCGCCCTACAACCGCATTGAACGAAAAGACCCCGTCTGAGTCATTACCACGAAATTATTGATAGTTGAAGTTCTGACTGTACTAAGAATTAAAAGTAGATCGATAGAGAGATTAAATGCCTTAAACAGTTAAACATTGAATGTTTCCTGGTAGAGCCTGCCTGCCTGCCTGCCTGCCTGCCCCCCCACCTACCTACCTACCAACCTACCTACCACCCGGTACGCATCCACTGAATAGGCGATAACGCATTCAATTCGGCCGGCTCAGTAGGGGATAGGGCATGCGGCCGTGCGGGCTGCTGGCTGTATCACTTACTGAATAGCAGGAAGGCAGACAAAAAAGAAACATTGAACGGAAGATACGAAAATCGAACACTGCTTTTTCAGCTAATTCCCCATTGCTTTAACCATTCGGCTACGGACCACCACGGCGGGCGATGTTCATTCTAGCGATAAGAAGTTGCACTGTGACGTGTTGGCTCCTGCATGTTCTTATGGTTATGACAAACAAGCTCCGACGAAGTGCTCCGTAGCTGGATGGTCAAAAGAGTGTTTTAAGAACTGAAAATTAGGAGTTCGAATCTCCGTAGCAATATTTTTCTTTCTTTGTTATTTGTGGGGGTGGGGGTTAGGTGAGAGGCGGGGGTGGGGGTTAGGGGAGCGGCAGGGGTGAGATTTTGGGATAATGACGTTTCCTGCCTGTCTGCCTTCCTGCTAATCAGTAAGTGATACAGCCAGCAGCCCTCACGGCCGCATGCCCTATCCCCTACTGAGCCGGCCGAATTGAATGCGTTATCGCCTATTCAGTGGATGCGAACCGGGTGCACCTACCTACCTACCTACCTACCTACCTACCTACAAAAGTCCATCACATCTTTTAGCTGATTGCTCTCTAGGTGCAAGGGAACAAACCCCGCAGCACAAGTCGAAAACGCGAAGAACGCCTGAAGTAGATAAAGAAATGAAACGTGTTGGGGACAAGGCAAATCAGTTGTACTATTAAAGTGAAATAAACGAAAGAAACACGACAGCTTTCATCGAAATTGCACTCCATCAATGGCTTGAAAGAGAGTTGCCTCACTATGAACGGCACCATGGTGACGATATAGACGCACGACACGATGACGAGCATGGAGGTCAGCGCCATCTGTCGGCTGTGACTGTCACTAGTGGAGGAACTTGTGGCTGCTCTCCAGGTCATGGCAGCTCTCAGTTTCACGATTGTGACAACCGTCATTGTCAGGACTGTGAGCACAGAGACACAGGGCACGACAGTTCCCAGGAGAACATTCCAGAACCAGAACACGAATGCCTTGTGCTCGTGGTAAAGTTCCGTAGGGTAAATAGTCCATGACAGATTATGTCCCTCCCTAACAAGAACAACGCGATAGAAAATAGGGGTCGGTCCGTAACATGCCTGGAACACAAAATAACACAAAATTAACAGTATCCCCATTGTGCGGGTTTTTACAATGGCAGACACACGGAGCGGGATTACAACGCATAAACATCGTTCTATCGCAATCACCATGGTGATAGAGTCGGATGTTAACTTCGAAGCATAGAAAAGACTAAAGACAGGAATAGTTAATTTCGTGTAATAAAGGTCGATTAAAGTCTCGCGATAGTTTGCTATAAAACTACCAATACAATACGCTGCAAACGAGCTTGCGAGGACCAAGCAGTTAGTCAGAGACAGAGAGAACAAACACAGGTTCATGCGATCCTTCAGTCCCTGTCGCCAGAACACAACACAGTTGATGACGTTAGTTGGAATTCCGACGACACACAGAAACGTCATCAACCAGGTGAAGACTGCTTCTAATGTAAGCTTATTCAGCTGCAGCAAGTCTATGACCGAACTATTGTCAGTAATATTCACCACATCTTCTGTTATAAATTCTTGACTGTACATAATACTGAAAAATGTCAGAACGTCGTTAAGTTGTTCTGGAATGTTTACTGCATGGTAAACGTTTTATAGCGGCCTTCTCGTAAAGTTACTGTGTATTTAGCGTTTGCCTGCAAAAGGCACTTTACGATACAATGCCGGACATTTCTGAATACATAGAGTTGGACAGAATGTTTGCAATGCTTTTACCTTACAGCATAAAACAACAGAATGCCTTGTTCAGAACATGAAAACTAAGCAAATTAAACAGGCACTGCCCACGCACAGAGTTAGCAGGGGAGAGAAAAACAAAGAAACGAGAAATATTGGAGAAAGTATATAGATTTTTTGTCTTACATTTAACCTGGGGAAATAAAAGTAAATTTGTCTCCTTGTTTTAGCACTGTTTGCTTAGGGAGCCAGGCTCTGGTGGTGCGACATTTTTGGTTTTTTATAAGGTTGCTGGAAGTTAGCACTGTATCAGTTCTTGTGTAGAGCAGTGTGTATTTATTGTTTATTCACGCTGTATTTTAACAGAAAACCAACCACCATTTTTATAACGATAATCCGAACATTATATCTTATGTAAAAACGTTAGAGCCTATATTTGATCACTTTGATTTACATGGGCAAGTAATCAGATATTAATTAGTTGTTGCGCATGCGTGCATGGGTTCCTTGGAGATGTCTTGATGTCCTACGCTACAAGCTGTCTTTGTAATCTGTCTGGACATGGATGTATTAAAAAACACCAGAAAATAGTTTTGTCTCCACTTAATCAAGAATTTTGTTAGAGATTGAACGTTAATATTTTATAAAGAAATTAGATCGTGCACTTAAATACACGCACACAACGACAACAATAACAACGACAACAATAACAACAACCACCCGCCACACACAGTGCATCGTGCACATAAGACATGTTGTAGAACAGCATTTGTGTTAATAAGGACAACAAGATTCAGGACTGTCTAGGACGTTATAAAATTTGTGTAGCGCGTTCTATTCACTATGGTGTCTTTGCAAACTGTTGTGTTATATTCTTACGTTGACTGAAATGTATGTACATCTGTGCCGGTCTGAGACATAGGACTGTGACGAAGACAGCCGAATACATTGTACAACTCGAGACGGAATCATGAAGACCGACTGTAATAAATAAAGAAATTAATGCTGTTATTTATCATGGCAGTAACATACACGACTGCTGTAGTCCTCATAACACGGTCGTAGCACGTTCTGGTGGCCAGACAGTCAATGCAGACCCCGTAGCTAAGCAGTTTTCCCACAGACGGAACCATGGTGATGATGTAAGCGCACGAAACCATGACCAGCTGGCAGTCAGCGCCACCTGTCGGCTGTGAGTGTCGCGGTTTGTGATGTTTACCGTTTGTCGCCACGCCATGGAGGCTGTCAGTTTCACAACTGTGAGAGTGGTCGTTAGTGATATTTTTAGAAAGTTAGCGACGGGGATCAGAGAGCCTAGGAGTACGTGAAGAAAGAAGTAAAGCGATGTCTTATTTTCTTCAAGAAGTTTTGATAGAGTGCCTGCCCACACGATAACTCTTTCTCCATTAGGTGCAGTCGTCTGATAAGAGAAAGGAATTATAAGATAACACATCTGAACTACGAAGAAGGAGAGAAACAGTAGCGCGCCCATAGAGCTTGTCCGAATCGTTGTGGTCAGTCGCAATGGATACATCACACATAAACATCGCCCTATGGAAATAATCATGATACCGGATGTTAACTTTAACCCGAATGAAACTCCAATCAAGTTGTGCGTAACAAGTTTATGATAAATGTCTCCTAAAGCTCTGTCACGAAAGGCTACCGAAGTCCTCATGGAAAAGACTAGAAAGGAGCAGGCGAGGTACAGCGAGTCAACCAGCGCCAGCGAGAAGAGACACAGGTTCACGCGACCCGTCAGTCCCTGTCGCCGGAAGACCAGGCAGTTGATGACGTTGGTGGCGATGCCGATGGCGCACAAGATGGTGCTCACCGCCCCTTAGCAGATGGCCTCTGCTACCTGCAGGCGCGGTGTCCCGTCGCCGAGGCGTGTGAAGTAGCTGAGATGTCAGATTGGTCTGTCTGCATGGCGTGTTGTCACTGCTGTTACATTCACTGACCTAGTCATGCCTGCAACGGAGTACAGTCATTCCTTGTTAACATCCTTCTTCTCTTCCATGAACCAACCATTGCGAGCAATTCGATATAGTGTAATATTTTATTTGTTTACATACCTAATGTTTTCCTTTGTTATTCATTTCTATTCAATTTTTATGTGCTCAACACGAATATGATAGTCAAATGCAAAATTTGTAATCTGCAATAATTATTGTTTACATCACGAAATGCATGCCAATAGTAATAGGCCAATGGTTAATACCTGTAAAAAAAGCAAGCCATAGACTACTTCTTAGACTCTTTGCCTGTCTCTTGTACAGCTGTTCGGGAGCATCTCTGGGGAGTGTCCAGCAGTAGTCAGCCAGCATGGTAGTGGACCATTTTCCCTGGTGTCTTTGTTCCATTGTTGCGATATCTTGATGAGAACGTTCGCCATGTTCATCACTAACCATACCACAGTTGTCAGGAAAGAAATCCAGATGGGAATGAAGGAAGCGGATCTTTAGAGACATATTGCAGCCAAGTTTTTGATACTGCATCAGCATGTCTTCTACTAGTTCCTTGTAGTTTTCTGCCCTAACATTCCCGAGAAAGTTTGTAGACACTAGGCGAAAAGCATTCCAAGCTTGGTTTGCATCACACTGCAACAAGTTGTTGAACCTGTCATCTCCAAAAAAATTGTCCACGCACTTTCGAGGCATTAGTGTTCAGTTCTTCCTGTGTTATTCTGTGTGTGGTTGCTTGGCTCTCTCCACACCATGGGGACTGCAAACGGCATTGATGGACCTTTACCATTCAACCACTGTGAAAACTGTGTTGTACATGTAGCACAGGTTTGTCTTGATCACCAATCTTGCATCCGAAGTAAAGATGATATGCTTTCTTCACTTGAGAAGTGAAATTTTTTCTGGTTGCCAAATGTCACTACCCCACATATACTGAAAAAATTGTCCACGCACTTTCGAGGCATTAGTGTTCTGTCTTTAGTTTCAGTTAGCTTCAGTTCCAAACGTGGGTTTGAAATAGAACTCTATATTGTTGCTAAAGACGGATTCTCTTGAGTCAGCTCGCTGGTCCGCTGCTACGCCTACCCCCCCCCCCTCTGGGAGGACTAAAGTTACTGTAATTTTCCTAGTCGGCAGCAGTGCAGGACGTAAAACTTAGTCAGGTTCTCGTTCTGTCTTGCGTACTGACTAGAGTGCTATATCCGAGCAGTGCAACCGGCACTAGATCTCTTATCCCTGCTTGTCTCCCTTATAGTCGTGTCTTTCCCTCACATCCCAGTTGTCCCCCCTTCCCCCACTCCTATCACCTCTTTCCGTGTAACTGAATGTTTGGAAATTCTAATTTATTTTGCAAATTCCTACTTGATTGTTTAGTGGGTAATCGAAAATTCCAGATTATCTCCACTAGTAGTCATTCCGACCACAGTGGATTCACGTCATTTTCAGCCACGATGATGTTCATGTTCTAAATGTTGTTCTAGAATTCTGATAGAGCACGAACTTTCATAATATCAACAAAATCAGCTAGTAATCTGTAACTTCGAAATATTAGACAAAGGAGATGCAGAAGATAATGCAATTACCGAATAATGCCTTGAAATTCAAAATTCTTTGAAAACGTGCAGATTTTGTCTTGATATCATCTAGAACAAGTTTGCCAGCAAGTTTCATCGGTGAATCACAAAGCGTCGTGCGTTTGGGCAGCTACACGCGATACTTACAACACAAAAGGTACTGATAATAAATTTCAAGGACTGTAGATATTTTGAGATTTTCTTTACATCCACTGAAAGGAACGCAGAAAAGTACTGTCGACTTGTCTTCTAGTTTATCAGGATGTTAGGAATTAGTAGTTATTTTCCTAATACGTTGTAGACTGACTTCAACAGTGTGACAGCAAGATCTAGCCAATGAATGGACACTCACTACTTTTTGTCTTACCTGGCCCGCAGTAGCGTACAGTCGGTCACAAACGACATTAAATCGTCTTTTATCTGGTGCATTGTTCCTACGCTGATTGATATGAAATGTCTGAGGTGACAACACCATCTACAGAGTCTCTAGCCACACCTGTGACAGATTGGTTATTGCTGCTAAAAGCTTCGCAATACATCCATTTTTTTATGTAGAACAGGCAAGAACTTGGTATTTTTTCATATTTTTATTGTAAATACATAATTTTATTGTTGAACTGAATGCTCTTTTAACATTTTCATTATTTACTCTTCAAATATTAAAAAAAACTTTATCGCGATCACACAGTTTTCAAACGAGTGAATCAACTTCAAAACACCACTAAAGAAAACTCTTCACAGATACTTTATTTGGATAAGGGCCATAAGTTTTGGCTCCTGAATAACTCACTCTTATTCAAATAAATGTAAAATGAGGACTGCCCTGCTTTCTGTCTTATCCCTTACTTTCTCTCAGACCTCTCTTCCCGCGTTTACGTGCGTGCCTTGTGGCTGTTTGAAAAATTCCTTTTGTTTGGTTGTACTTACTTGCAAACTATTCTGTCGTTTTACTTAAAAACGATAAATGCAGAGCAAATATTGTATCGCTACCTTTAGAGAATGTCGCCCAATGCGCGCTTTTTTAAATGTTAAATAATGCATGCTAGATATAATTCTTAAAAGCTAGGATAAAAGTCGCATTAAATTTGCTATTCACTCTATGAAACGTTCAAATCCCAATAAAAGGTGGCAGGCGTACAATCGTTTATTAAGAAAGCTTTCATATTATTCAGACAACGACGTGAACATAAAGAGATGAATATCACCAACAAAGAGAACATTTCTGTCACGAACTTGTTACATCCGAGTACAGAGGATGTAGTCTACCCGTGGGTAATAACGTTTCTGTGTGTCGTCGGTATTCCAACTAACGTCATCAACTGTGTGGTGTTCTGGCGACAGGGACTGAAGGATCGCATGAACCTGTGTTTGTTCTCTCTGTCTCTTTCCGACTTGTTCTTACTGACTTGCGACTTAACATTTTATAGCATCATCCCTTTCACGACATTCTATAGCGAGACCATAAGCGAATTTTTGTACACAGAAGTTTTAAATCATATCATTGGGATTTTCCTCGGACAACAACTGACATCCCATTCCATCACCATGGTGATTGCAATAGAAAGATGTTTATGCGTGGCACTTCCCATTCAGGCGTCTTCCGTTATGAAAACCCGCACGATGGGGATCTTATTACTTTCCTGTTTCTTGGTGTTCCAGGCAAACGACGCGGTATTTCCACTTTTCTATCGCGTTGGTATTTTTAGAAAAGGAAAATACATACATTGGAATATGACACCGACGGCACTCTACCGCGAGCAAAAGACATTCGTGTTCTGGTACTGGCATGTTCTCCTGGGAATTGTCGTGCCCTGTGTCTCTGTGCTCACAGTCCTGACAATGACGGTTGTCACAGTCGTGAAACTGAGAGCCGCCATGAACTGGAGAGGAACCACAAGCTCCTCCACTAGTGACAGTCACAGTCGACAGGTGGCGCTGACCTCCATGCTCGTCATCGTGTCGTGCCTCTATATTGTAGCTATGGTGCCGTTGATAATAACACAGTTTACTTTTACGATGTTTATAAATTCCTGTTCCGATAAAGATTATCTTTTCTATTTAAAGCTTAATTCAACCTTATATTTGATTACCCTTGTCCCCCGCACGTTTCATTTCTTCATCTACTTTAGCCGTTCTTCACGTTTTCAAGTTGTGGTGCGGGGTTTGTTCCCTTGCCATTACCTCAGAATTCCTTCCTGCTCGTGCGCGCGTGCAGTCAATACGAAAGATCAATTCACGTGACCTAACCGATCAGAACTCCCAGGTTTGAACATGAAATGTTTGAGTAGATATAGTTATTTCGCTGCAGTTTTATAATTCCGAAAATTAGATGAGGCATATTTATGTGTGCATATGTATGACTAGAACTGTTCACCCTTCTGCTAGTGTAATGGCTGAATGTAGTAAAAGTAGCCGCTGGCGCTGACAAATCGTTTTGAGGAGGAAGGTGCTGGGTGTTGTTTCTCTTGAGGTATAAATTGAAGTCTTGGTAGGCTATTGTGACAAAATTACAGGAATATGTTTGCTTGTGCTACCTGCAAGTAGCCGTTGTGATTTTTGACAACTGTTTCCGCTGTTAAAACCACTCCACACTATTTTAAGAACAGATTTAGAACATGGTCGGTTCCATTTCAGCTGTTTAATTGACCAAATCGTTGTCTTAAAAATAACATTCGTTAAATAACTGACAGTCGCATCCGGTGTTTGCTACTCCATAAAAAAATTCACAGCCTGGTTTAAAACTGATGATTCAGACCTTTTAGAACATTTTCGAAAAACCAAAATATTATGGGATTTTAATGTCACGCGATCCGACTAAATATTAGGGCCGATAGACCCAAGGCAACTTCACTTGTTGCAAGTCCTTCAAGAGTTTGAGGCCAAAAACATTAGGTAACTAAGTCCCTGGTCAGACTTATTGTAAGAAACCTGTAAAAGAGGAGCGAAATCCAAGTTGGAGATAGGTGGCGAGCCCGAGCGCTTGGACGACTGAAGGAAACGGAGTTTCTGAATGTGCTTCCCCGAGAGGAAGGCGTTATTATCAGAGTTGGAGCTCTGAAGATTACACGTCATCAGATTTCGCGTCCTCCAGAGCAACTGGGCTTAGGGACATACAGAAGTGTGTTAGGGGAAGGCACGACCAGAGCATGTAGAATTCCGTGGATTTATATCGAGTTTGTTCCTGATTCCCGAGAGCCAGGCGTTAACACTCCACATTTTAAGAAAAGATTGACAGTCTTGTAACAACGAAGTGATTTTAACTTGTTTATTGTACGTTACAGTCTGGCTATCTGGTATACAGTCGTTCATCCATTTACTAAGAATGCTGTGTGAAAGACTAAATAGTTTTTAGACAACACACAACTTGATCTGACTGCAACATCAGGGAGCTGTCACCGCCTGTCTTCATCACAGTTCTACAAACCGTCGTCTGCTCGCGCACGAACTGATCTTTTTAACACAATCGTCGCTGCTTGGACTCTGTGAACCCTTCAAAACATTTCGAACTGGACTGTGACTTGGATTACAACGCATCATTCGTCTAACAGTATTTCCTCAATTCATTGGTTTGATTGTGTGTGTGTACCATTAAAAGGTGGGAATAATCCCAGAGTTTGTTGTCTCTGTGAGTGACTGGGCATCTAAAAAAATCACGAACACAGACACGCAATCACGCTTTCACAAGACTGTTTCCTTCATAAAATTAGAAGGTGATTTCTGACACTTGATTGTAAAGATGGGTACCTGTACGGAGGCCGATCAAGCCAAGAAGGGTGTCTTCGAAACAAAAACTTCGCGTACATCGAAATGCCAGGCAGAGATTAGAGAAACACAGAAGGGGAAACCAAGTAAACAAATGAATATTTTGTGCTTTTGTTTACAAGTGGAACCGACCAGCGTCGGATGTTGTCGTCTGGTGTGAGTGGCCGTACTGGTTTTGTCATCTGCTAATTTTATATTTCTGAATATACGACTTTCGATATTTTCTTCTTTATTAAAGTCACTTTTGGGGGAGTGGGGATGGGAATTTAAACCTAAAAAACGCAAAAGGTTGCTGTAAACGATACGCTTCTCTATTGTTTTCCACTGTATCGAAATCAAGACAAGGCAATGTTTTTTTCTTAACTAGCCAGATGACCCGGAGCTGACCTTTTTTTCTTTTTAAAATAACAATTCTGTTCAGCCATTCAACGCCGAGACGTTATCATCTGAAGACTTACCCGCCCACCCCTTTCCCTTCTGTAACCCCCACTTCTACTCCTTTACTAACCCTCCACCCCTAATTCCCACTCCTTCCCTAACCCTATTCTTAACCCCCACCCTTCCCTACCCCCCATCCTACTCCTTTTTCGAAATACGCCATCTCCCCCACCCTTCCCCGGAAACCCAGTCCGGGTGTAGAGCTCATCATTTGATTAGCTACACACAACGATGACAGCCACTGTGAGACCTAGCGACTGTCGTTCGACCTGGTGAATCTCTAGCTTTTCCTCAGTCCCTAATGGTCGTGACACCACTGTTCATTTCTGTCAAACTGCCAAGAAACTCGGCGTCGACTTGGAGTCAGGCCTTTCAACGCGACTTCATGTCACAAACCTTGTCCGCTCTGTCAGTTGTGAACTCCGTTGCATTTACTCCGTTCGTCATTTGTAACATAGTGCCACAATTTGCTACAGCTGCACTGCACCACAAAGGCAAGTGTAACACTACAGTCTTGCAAACTTTAAGTATGTCTGCTGGGCAGTCTGTTGAGTGCATCGGATGTCAATTGCCAGCCCTGTCCTACATAGGAAAGTTCTACACTGATCTATACTAAATCTATTTCCGTACATAACATACACAGTAGCTACAGCCTAACACGCATATTTTTTAACATTATTTGTCTGTTGAAGAGACTCTTATTTTAGCTTTTGTGCTCTCCCGCAAGGATTACTGAAACGTACTTCTGGTTGGTTGTCCTCAGAATCTAATACAGTCCATTCAAAAAGTCCAAAAGAACGCTGCCCGTTTTGTCCTATGGGTAACACGTTCCGACCACATCACACCTCATCTGCGCACATCCCACTGGTTACCTATAGAGGCCAGAATTAAATACAAAGTGGCCTGTCTCTGTTTCTCCGCCTTCAGTGTTACTCGTACCGTCTGTCTCTAAGATCTTCTTCACACTTAAACCCCGCCTGTATTTCGGATCTTCTTCACACTTAAACCCCGTGTGTCTCTCAGATCGTCTTTACACTTACACCCCTTCATCTTCGACATCTCGGGTTAACACTAAAAGCTACGGTTAACGCTCGTTTTCCTATGCCCCACCTCGTATAGGGAACTTCCACACATTTGCTTGGTTGGTTATTTAGAAGGACATTGTTTCCACCTAGCGATGATTTCGCACTATGGGGGATGAGGTCCTATTATTAATCTATGCACTGAAAGAACCACCAGACTGATAGCTGCAGTAAGATGGCCAGTGTGTGGGGAGATGGCCGAATGGAGTTTGCACAATCTATAACTCCAGGAAATAATCCTTGGCCACATCAGGATTCGAACCAGCAACCTTCCACCTGCTAGTCCGCAGTTCTACCAACTGAGATATCCAGGCCCCAAAGTCACTACAGTCCTTTAGGTCCGCCCACACTACTTACCTATGCGGCGATGTGTGTGTGCGTGTGTGCGTATGTGCGTGCGAGCGTGAGCGTGCGTGCGCGTGTGTGTGTGTGCGTGCGTACGTGCGTGCGGGTGTATATGTGTGTACATGAGTGTGCGTGTATACCTGATTTGTACAGCTCCCTGAGCTCTTGTGAGAAAAGACGCTTTATAATGTTTCAGTATTATTATTACTACTCGCTGCATAATTATCGTGTTAATTTCAAACTCCGGCTCAGGCCCCCGTCCCTCTTGTTTGCCATAACCACTTCAAATGGGGAAAAAAGGCAGCAATAAAAGTACTACACTTTTTGTTCTATATTTACGATGATAAAGCTCCACTGCACAACTAAAGGACATAAACCAGAAAGACATTCTCACTCTCATGCATTCATCACAGCCAAATGCTACACCTATTGAGATCCATGCACTATTTACAAGGAATAGACAAAAACTACAATACCAACAGCCCATGTCGGCGATACTTGTGTAACGATATTGCTACTGGTCCGTCAGGTGGTGAGAGGCTGTCACAGGCACAATAATGTTCAGTGCAGCGTCAGGCCGCCGTATCACCTTTCGAACTGCCCCAGCACGTGGCTGGTTCTGAAAGCCCTCAACCCATCTGGTGTAAAATAGTAGCAGTAAAATTAATGGGAGGCTGCGCTGTTTGTGTGCCCACTAGCTGAATGCCTCACTTATCATCTTGTCATAATCGCTACTTTTGAAGTTGTTTTTTTTCTTGTTTTTATTTTCTACATAGATGGGGGTTTTAGGGGAGTCGAAGCATATCTCTACACTGCCATTCGTCACACCGCCGCATTGAACGAAAGAACCTGGTCTGAATCCTTACCAGGATGTGATTGATAATAGAAATTATGATTGCACTAAGAAAGTAGATTAATAGAGAGAGATTAAAGGCGTTAAACAGTTAACAGGTCAAACAAGCGCTTGGAGCACAAACGTGACATGGACTGTGCAAATCTGTATGCAGCATGCCGAATGTTGATGAGTGGTGATTTATTTGCGGGCAATCGAAAGCTGAATCATTTCTTCACGAGTTGCTTCCCTTTTACTGTGTTTAAACTGACAATGAGACCGGTTTTCGGCAATAATTTGAAGCGAGTATACACATGTGGTCTGTCACTTGAGAAATGCTAGATTTACTCTTCAAATTACACGCTAAAGACAAAAATGACATTGTTTTG
Source organism: Lanistes nyassanus (assembly GCA_004794575.1). Classification (NCBI taxonomy): domain Eukaryota; kingdom Metazoa; phylum Mollusca; class Gastropoda; order Architaenioglossa; family Ampullariidae; genus Lanistes; species Lanistes nyassanus. The sequence goes on from SMGT01007523.1 coordinate 121,200, forward strand.
CAAATTTACTTTGATAAATTGGATGAAGAAAAGAGTATTTGTGCCTGAAAGACCCAAGACAGTGAATACGAAGAGAAAAACGTGCGAGCACGTCCTGTAAACAGTACCGAACAGACTGTGTATAAGGAATGGCGAGGACTTTTGGATTCTTCAACTTCAGTTGTGTTTCCATCAAAGGATTTTACAAATTATGGAACAAGGGCCAAGAAACACAGTAAGAAATGAGTTTTCTTTATTTATTAATGTTTAAAACCAAGTTTTTAGTGTTTTGGGGGATTTTTATATGAATTTTTGAAAAAAGGCTAAAAATGCCCAGTCTGCCGGACAGCTCGAGCTAGGATCGCTCAGGTAGCATTGAGCTAATGGTCTAGGGTAAAGAACCCTTACATTCAAAAACTCAATCATTTCTTCATGAGTTACTTCCCTTAAACTGTGTTGAAGCTGGTTTTCGACCACAATTCCAGTCGAATGAAAAATGGCTGCGAAGTGCATATCCACACTTGCTTTGTCACTGAGAAATGCTAGATTTACTCTTCAAATGACACGCTGATGTCGTGCACGCTAAATACGTGCTTGCTGGGAACAGCGATGCAGTCCGCGAAACGAAACCGGTACTTTGAAGAACGTCTGTGGTAAATGAAGAAATGAACCGAGTTACTGACCAAAGCCACCGTGTAAACTACTGCCTGTTGCCTACGCTAGCAAGCTCACAGGGGAAGAACGCAACTACTCGACTGTAGAGAAACTTTGAAACTTTATTTGTTATCTCTGGACCCCAGATGGGGTATGAGAGACAAAGGGGATAGGGGAACATGTAGGATAGGGTGAAGGAGAACAGAGTTCAAACAAATAAATAAACATAAAATAAGAATAAAACCCAAGACATGGTACATAGCAGACAATGGTGACTGTACAACATTTCGCTTAACTATTGGCATTTCTCAGAAGAAGTATTTACTGGCACTATGGGGGAATTTTTAAAAAATAGCCCTATGGAGACCACAACCCACTACGGTATTTTGCACGTCCATGGCAGAAAATGGGCATTGCAGGTACAGGTAAAAAACATGGCCATGAAGATAATAAAAGGAGTCGAGAATGTAGGTGTGGATTACCTGAGTAGGATGACCCAGTGAACCCCACACAATTTCTGAATGTGACAGGTTCTGACGAAAGGGACTTTCGTCAGAACCTGTCACATTCAGAAATCGTGTGTTCCCCATAAGGTAAAACTTTTGAAGTTTGAGTTATGAGTATCACTAAAGTTCACAGCCAGTTCTGCACAATTTAATACAAGAACTATGATTGTAGGCCTAATATTAGTAACGACATCGGACCCTCGAATATCAAATGGAGTGATAAATCCTTTACTTCAGTGGTGGGTTTGTGACCAGCCATGACAATCCGGGTCAGATTGCACGTTTTCTCAAATTTTAGGATGTAACTTGTTTAAAATTCCAAGTATCACCATGTTCTAGTATTGTAACATGAATTTCCAAGTATTTTTGTTTACTGAAGGATTTCTAAAAGTTTCAGTGTTGTCTTTGGATATTTAATAATAAGCATAGTCTTAACTGTTTCAAGGCGGCCCGAGGCTTGGTGTTCAGAAGTCGACAATCTATATAATAATTGATGTTCATTTGCTTACATTGAGAAATACCGCAGCAGCAACAAAAGACGTCTGGTTTCTCCAGTTAAAAAACATCCTTAGAGTAAAACTAAAAAAGTAAGCTCTAAATATAGACAGTTCTGTCAAAACGAGGCAGCCTCTACATCGTCGGCCCTCAACACTGTAACACTTCCGTTCTCCACCCGCCTCTTCCTTACATGCACCGTACTCATCTAATCTCGTTAAGACGCCAACTCGGGAGTGAGCGTCCCAAACTTTATTTGTTGAACATTAACCGTTGCAGGTGGTGGCCGGCTTCTCATGCAACCTGTTCCATAGTCTAGTGGCTATCTTATAGGACCTCTTCTCTCTCACTACTGTCTACCTTATTAGTGACACAGACTGAAGCCTGCTCTTCTCTATTTTCTAACTTTTCCTGGCCGCTAAAGGCTGTGGCTTCTTCCAGAGTATAGCTCCTTTGTACAGCTGCTGCGAAGGCGCATAAAGAAGATAGCCCTGTGGCCCATCCTCTACTGTGCCCCTCCCGTCTTCTGCCTGCTAACTCCTGCCTTGGGCCTTCATGGTCAGAACTTTCTAAGTCCCATGGCCAAGCAAACATAAGCCCTAAGGGCTGGGCGTAAGCCCGAGCACGCTTCTTCCGTCTGTATCCTTCTCTCTCTTGATCTGATCTGAATCTCCAAGTCTGAAAAGTTTTTTCTCCTCTCTCAAGTCCCCCTATTTATTTTTCCGTACTCCAGCTCCCTCTACATCATGTGGTCTATCCTCCCCACGTGCCTCTCTCTCCCTGTAAACAGCATCACGTGCATGTTTACTCATGAACTGGTGACAGACAGCCAGAGCAATGTTTAGGTTTCTCGAGTTCCCAAGTTCACCTCCCGGTCACTTCTGGCACAATCGTGCTCGGCTTGTCATCAAGCTGTCACCTGCTGTCTCTGACTCTTGGACCAGCATGGAGGTTAGTTAGCCTCCCCGTTCCCCAGTAAGTATTGTTCTCTGGGAGAGCACGAAATTTATTTCCTTGAACTAAGTTAACTACCCTCCGGTTTAAACTGAGTGAACAAGGCTAGTTTTACACACCAACTCTCAATTTCGTTACAACACGCTAGGTCCCGACGCCGGCTTTAAAAATACAATCGGACATAATCCGACCTGAAGTGAACCAAAAAAGTGACCATAATTATTTAGACCTAAATCTGACATGCTGGGACCCCGTAGAACAACAAATAACCTATATCGATCAAATTTAGCAAAAAACAAAAATCGAAGCCTATTACCGAAAAAGCGGAAATGACCTGATCGGAAAAGTAAGAATCGGACCTGTATAATGAGATCAAGCACACGCTGGTACCAAAACATATTTCAATCGATCACTTTAATAATAATAATAAATACTGATTGCTACCGATCATGTTCATCAGATTGTATGTTTTTCACCTGTAAGGAATCAATGACCTAATCTGGTCGAAAAAGGTGAAAGTTGGATCTGAATGTGACATGCTGTCATTGTTATGCTAATAATCACTGATAATAGCATTCCAGCTCCTGGTTTTGACCCTAACTTTATATTGACACTCACTATTGATAGTCTCATGTACCAATCTGTGCATACTATTTGTGACAGCTCTGACCTAAACGTGATGCAGTCCGTCGATATCTTCTAGCAAGCGCACGCGCGCACGAACAGATAAGAACGTTAAAGTAGCTACAAGGGAACAAACCCCGTAGCACAAGTCGAAAACGTGAAGAACGGTTCTAGTAGACAAAGAAATGAAACGTGTTGGGGATAAGGCCAATCAGTTGTACTAATGAAGTTAATTTTGTGAGAAAAACATAACAGATCTTGTGATAAACACAATCTATGAACGCAATACAGGAAAGTTGCCTCGCAATGAACGGCTGTCGGCACCATGGAGACGATATAGACTCACGAAAAGAGACACAGGTTTATGCGGTCCTTCAGTCCCTGTCGCCAAAACACAACGAATTTGACGACGTTTGTTGGAATACCGATGACGCAGAGAAGTGTTGTAAGCGACATGCAGACGACATCCTCTGTCGTTTGTTGCAGTGAGTAAGACCCTGAACCGCTCGTCGTATTGGTCATACTTATCTCATTAGCTGTGTTATTCGATTGGCTGTCCATGGCGCAGGAGAATGTGTAGTCATTGTCAATGGATTCTCCATCAAGCGAACATTTTCATTGCTCACTCCTCAAGTATACAGAAAAACCCACTTCTCGCGATCACACAATGCTCAAACCAATGAATTTATCATCAACTTTAACACCACACGCACGCGCACACACACACAAACAACTCTAGGCAAGTACTTCATTGGGATAAGTGTCATGAGATGTGACTGCTTAATAACTCACTCTAATTCAAATAAATATCAAATCAGAAGCCCCCCCCCCCACCACTGCTTTTTCTCTATCATCCCTTTCTTTCTGTAAGAACTCTGTTTCCGTGTTTACGTGCGTGCGCTGATGGATGTTCGAAAAATTTCCTTTTGTTTGGTTGTCTTAACTTACATACAATTCTGCCGTTTTACTTTGTAACGATAAAAGCAGAGCAAATATTTTAATTCCTTCGTTTACAGACAAATGCCAGCCAATGCGCGTTTTTTAAATACTAAATCATGCATGCTATATATAGATCTTTAATGGCTAATATGAAACTCGTAGTAAAATGTCCTAGGACCCTATAAAACGTTACAGTCCCAGTAAAAGGTGGCTGATGGACATCGCCTTATTTAAAAAGCTTTCATATTATTCAGCCAATGACGTGAACATCACAGCCTACAGAGATGAATTTCACCAACAAAGAGAACAGTTCAGTCACGAACTTGTTGCATATGACAGAGACAGTAGTCTGCACGTGGCTGACACCATTTCTGTGTGTCGTCGGTATTCCAACTAACGTCGTCAACTGTGTTGTGTTCTGGCGACAGGGACTGAAGGACCGCATGAATCTGTGTTTGTTCTCTCTGTCTCTTTCCGACTTGTTCTTACTGACTTGCGACTTTGCAATCAGTCCTTTAACGACATTCTATAGCCAGACCTTAAGCGAATTTTTTTACACAAAAGTTTTAAGTCATATCATCGGCATTTCCTTCGGACAACAATTGACATCCAATTCCATCGCCATGGTGATTGCAATAGAATGATGTTTATGCGTGGCACATCCCATTCAATCGACTTCCATTATTAAAACGCGTACGATGGGAATCTTGTTACTTTCCTGTTTCTTGGTGTTCCAGGCAAACAACGGGCTATTTCCACTGTTCTATAGGTCCGACATTGTTAGAAACGGAAAATACATACTTTGGACTCTGACACCGACGACAGTCTATCGCGAGCATAAGGCATTCGTGTTCTGGTACTGGCATGTTCTCCTGGGAACTGTCGTGCCCTGTGTCTCTGTGCTCACAGTCCTGACAATGACGGTTGTCACAGTCGTGAAACTGAGAGCCGCCATGGTCTGGAGAGGAACCACAAGCTCCTCCACTAGTAACAGTCACAGTCGACAGGTGGCGCTGACCTCCATGCTCGTCATTGTGTCGTGTGTCTATTTAGTCACTATGGTTCCGTTCATAGCGATGCAACTCACTTTTACGATCTCCATGGACTGCAATTCCGTTGAAGACTGTTATCTTATCTATTCAAAGCTTGCTTCAGCTTCAAATTTTCTTGCCCTTGTCCCCCGCACGTTTCATTTCTTCATCTACTTTAGCCGTTCTTCACGTTTTCGAGTTGTGCTGCGGGGTTTGTTCCCTTGCCATGACCTCGGGATTGTGTCCTGCTCGTGCGCGCGTGCAGTCAGTATGATGGATCAGTTCACGTGACATAAATTGGATCAGAAACTGAAAGCAGTTTGATCATGAAATTATTAAGGGCATATACTTATTTGGCTGAAGTTTTAGAATTCCGGAAATCAGGCATATTTGTCTGTGCGTGTGTATTATTAGAACTGTTCACCCATCCGCTAGTGAGATTGCAGTTAGCTTCTAGAGAAAAGGCTGAATGTTGAAGAAAAAAAATAGTCACTGGCGCTGACAAGGCATTTGAGGACAAAGGTGCTCGCTGTTGTCTCCTTTGAGGGGTAAACTGAAGCCAAATTAGGCTACTGTGACGAAATCAACGTGACTGGTTTGAAATATAAAAGAAAAACAAGTGACTGCCGCTTGGAGGATAAGCCCAAATTAAATGTAAAACATGGGTGTGACGTGACGGGCGGTACCTTATCTTATTGGACTTCGACTTTTCAGAATTACTAGTCAACTTTTATGGCGATCTCGTAAATGTAGATTTAATTTAGCAATCGTCACCAAAACCTTTACTGCTTCAGGTCAGTGGTTTCTAAACCAGAGGGTGACGACGCTGTGAAATAATGTGAATAACTAGAGAAATCTACCGAGGGAAAAGATTCTCATACTTCGACACGTTCACTCAGTCTCTCACAGGCAAAACACTACTAGCTCAAGAGCCCCCACCCTCGTAAAACACACAACTGCAGCGAACTGTTATTCAACATATATTTCAAACACTAACTAAATATATCTACAAATTATTTACAAAGAATCACCGTGCTCGTGTCTAGGGTAAGACGCTGCCCGATGACGTCATACCACGTGCAACTGACAAAGGAAATAGTCAAATCAATGCAAGAGGGAAACCAAACTGCCAAACCGGCCTATGATCCCGCTCTAATCACTCAATCAATAAGTGACCACCAAAAGAGCACCGACTCTTGTCACTATTGAAACACTACTTTTCCGCAGAACACAGAGACGAGAAGTGACCGACGACAGAGCAACTACTCTGATCACTCCCGAAACTACTGCTTTACTGCAATACACAGTTCGCCCAGCTGAGCTATCCAGGCCCCCGTAGGGCGAGTCATACTTATCAGTCGGCTGTATTTATAGCCCCGGACGCGACCTTGCCCCCCGCCCCCCCCAAAAAAAAAACAAAAAAACAAAACAAAACCGCGAATGGGCTGTCTACCCGTTCTGGGTTATGGTCCAGCCGCGAGGTTTACTCCCACCTCCCGCCCGGTCATTCTCCTGCCATGGATCCCACGCAACACATCCACTGCAAGAGCCGACACAAGAGCACCAACTCTGATCACTACAGAAACTACTGCTTAACTGCAATACGCGGCTTTAACGCTATTCATCAACCGACACAGACGCTATGACACCCACGACCGCACTTCTTTCTGTCCCACCTCTTTGGCATGTTCCCGGCCACTAGCTTATGACGTCTCCTGTCTCCCGCAGGATAAAACCACTTATCTTAAAAACAACGCGAGTCCCCGACTCTAAGATAAGTTTAAGGTAAGAGCAGACCTTACTTATAAGGCACGTCCAGAAGTCTCTTTTACGCGTCAGTCCGTCGAGGCGTGCAGCAGATTACCCTGTGTAACTCCAAGAGAGCTGGAGTCCTCTTCTTCTTCTACTTCTTTGGCAAGATGGCGAGGGGGCAGAAGTCCATGGGCTAACACGTGGTCTTCCTACGTTGACACTCTCTCAGTGTCCGTTCTCCGTGTGTCCTCTGATGTGTCCCTGTGTCGATCCCAGTAAGTGTTTTTCCCCTGCTTAAGTACTAACGCCCTGACGCCTTAAAACTGGGCTAAACCGGTTCTGGTCAGACTCGGTGGAGCCGGCCAACGGCGCTGACCAATGGCGAGCGTCTAGCTAACCACTAAGTGTGAAGAGAAGGGGCGGGGAAAACGAGCCAACCTATGAGTGACAGGTGATACCCTAAGATTGACATGTGACAAAGGGAACTGTACCAAGCTAGAAAGGGACAAAGACGAAGGCAATCTACATGTTTGGGGGCACTACCCCTTCATCAGGACGACATAAAAACGACGAAGAAACGAAAAGGAAAAAGACTTATCTGCAGTGGATGTGTTGCGTGGGATCCATGGCAGGAGAATGACCGGGCGGGAGGTGGGAGTAAACCTCGCGGCTGGACCATCACCCAGAACGGGTAGACAGCCCATTCGCGGTTTTGTTTTGTTTTTTTGTTTTTTTTTGGGGGGGGCGGGGGGCAAGGTCGCGTCCGGGGCTATAAATACAGCCGACTGATAAGTATGACTCGCCCTACGGGGGCCTGGATAGCTCAGCTGGGCGAACTGCGGACTACCAGATGGAAGGTTGCTGGTTCGAATCCTGGTGTGGCCAAGGATTATTTCCTGGAGTTAAACATTGTGCAAACTCCATTCGGCCATCTCCCCACACATTAAACCGCCGACCCGTTAGAAGGGAGTTGAGGAGCAACACAGGGACTACTCTTGCCAGTCAGGAAGGAACTCGGGATTCGGTCCGTTGCTGGGATTTTGGAGCTGAGAGACGTGGCCTTTGCGATATTCCTGTCCAGCATCGTGAAAAAGAGAGTGTACGTACCGTGTGGGGAAGTAGGACACGATAGTATCTTGAAAATAGTTGTTTGACGAATAGTCTGGAACGTCAGTAGTAAACTGGTTAAGAAGAAAGTAGACATCAACATTGTTGATTTGTCGGTTGTCCAAAGGGACTGGTTACGTGTAGAAAACTTGCGGTAATTCAGTGTGATCGTCGGTCGGTCTTATTAAATGTAAAGACGTCGGCGTGACGTTATTTAATTGAGAGTTGGTTTTAGCACGTTGTACCGACAACAAATCGTCTTCGGAAAAGGATACGGTTTCCCTTGTGTTAACCGAGGTGAATTATTGGTACGATAGTTGATCTATAATGCTGTAAATAGCGTGTGCGTGTAGATACGTGTAGCATTTCGCTGTGGTGAATATAGGAGAGTTCGAGTGGTTGATCTACATGTTTCGGTAGATGTATAAGGAAGTCGTTGTGTAGTGGAACATTCTATGTTGTAACTGTGAAATAAATAGAGTAGTATTTTATCGCTCCCCTCTTTTATTAAGTCGTGCATGTGACAAGTCAGGGGTTTGGGGTTTGAGCAGGAACGTTTTTAGTAGATCGACACAAAATTAGACGAAGGTCGTGTGGTTAGTTTCCCCCTTCTTGACACATTTTTATGTTGTTGTAGCTCTAGTTAACGAGCAGACTAGTGAAAGCACAGAAGGACAATACCCTAAGACACGTAATACCACAACAACGAGAGAGGGACAGCTGGAGAATTGAGGATAATATGGACAGATAGAGGCGCACGGAGCTACAGCCAGTCTTCTTCCTCCATCTACCTGCCAGAAACCATGTTGTTGGACTGAGGATGCAGGGGTTGTTGAAGCCTCGCGGCGGTACATGGCTGTGCCGGTCAGAGACTATGATGCAGCATGACCAGCTCTATGGGGCCAGAAAGGCCATGGAACTGTGTCATCCCGAGCTTCGTGGGTTGACCATCGAGGATCTGAGAATCCGTGTTGAGAAGCAGCCATGAACTGACTGTCATGACAATCCGATTTGTAAATAGGTATGTAGAAGACTAGAAAGGTATTCGTCGTGGAGCATATACGTAGAAGCCAAGATTGGATGTTGAAGAATGAAGCTGCGCTCTATTGACGTGAGGAGAACTGTTATAAACCCCACTAGACTGTCATGAAGCCGAGAGTTGGAAATGTTCTTATCACTAGACTATCATGAAGCCGAGAGTTGGAAATGTTCTTATCACTAGACTATCATGAAGTCGAGAGTTGGAAATGTTCTTATCACTAGACTATCATGAAGCCGAGCGTTAGAAATGTTCTTATCACTAGACTATCATGAAGCCGAGAATTAGAAATGTTCTTATCACTAGACTATCATGAAGCCGAGAGTTAGAAATGTTCTTATCACTAGACTATCATGAAGCCGAGA
>SMGT01007523.1:131038-146480 GCA_004794575.1 Lanistes nyassanus
AGACTATCGTGAAGCCGAGAGTAAGAAATGTTCTTATCACTAGACTATCGTGAAGCCGAGAGTAAGAAATGTTCTTATCACTAGACTATCGTGAAGCCGAGAGTAAGAAATGTTCTTATCACTAGAGTATCGTGAAGCCGAGAGTAAGAAATGTTATTATCACTAGACTATCATGAAGCCGAGAGTAAGAAATGTTCTTATCACTAGACTATCGTGAAGCCGAGAGTAAGAAATGTTCTTATCACTAGACTATCGTGAAGCCGAGAGTAAGAAATGTTCTTATCACTAGACTATCGTGAAGCCGAGAGTAAGAAATGTTCTTATCACTAGACTATCGTGAAGCCGAGATTAAGAAATGTTCTTATCACTAGACTATCGAGAAGCCGTGTGGGGAGATTGTAGGTGGGTGGGGGGGGGCTCGTGCCACAGTGTGCTGTGAAGTAATCATAAAAATCGTAAATAATACAGCGAGAATAGGTTAAAAGCAGGTGATCCCGATAAGCAGGTTGTTGCTGGCCCTGCCCTTGGCTGTATCGGTTTTTTTTTTACTTTGGTTGCATAAATAAACGTTTGTTTAAAAAAAGATGATCCCGACTTTCTGATCAGCTAACAAGCGTTTCATGCCTTCACTTTGTTTAGCATCATACGAATGAAGACACACATAACTGTTTCAGCTGCACACACACCTTGACCACTCGTAGGACACAACACTTTCACCTGGTAATTTGTACAGTTCGCACGAGGTAAAGAAATCTGTTCTCATCAAGGGGCGGCCTTTTCTGAGGTCCTGAAAGACTGTGTTACGAGGTAGCGTGGCGTGCCGTTGTCCGGTCTTGTCCTTTGATCAAGGCGTCAAGGCTGTCACACCTACACATTCGGCTTTGCCATGCCCGTCCCCTACTTGCCAGGTTCTCTACCTCCTCCAGCTGCTCCGACTAAAAACTCAGCCTTTCTCTCCACAACACAAGAAGTAAGCCTCCCTTCTCACAGGACACACTCCTGCGGTCTTTATCTCCACTCCTCAAGCGACCAGCAACCTTCCAGTCTCATCCTTCGCCCCCCTTGGCGTTTCACAAGTCCCTCCTTTTCAACCCTTTTCCAACACTGCTTACTCATTCTCACGCCAACTACCGGTGCACCTAACGTATTGTTTCTGTAGGTAGATACATTAGAAGTTAGGAGTTATTACTATTACTGGAATATTCCTTTAGTCTTTATATATATATATAGGATTGTACAAAGGGGCAATCAGTATGTGGAGAGGATCTGTCATCAGTGACAATTGTAGTCACAACTTTCAGAGCCGTACTTATTTCTTTTCGTCTACAGCTTTAATAGAAAGGTACTTTGTACTGTCCTGTGTGATGGTTCCCCCCGTGCGGATTGTTACCCCCACCTCTCGAACGACCCTCTCCCTTGCTCGTCCGCGCCCTGACCGCACAGAAAGCCCAAAAGTTGTGCTTGCTGCTGGTGGGCTAGATGTAACGTAACGAGCCGCAAATCACAAACAGAGTCTGTCATCAGTGACAAGTGTAATCACATCTTTCTGAGCCGTACTTTTGTAAATTTCGTTTGCAGCTTCAATATCTTGTCCTTTTGCCAATGCTACGCAGTTGAATGTAAAGAGACATTCACAGTGGGTTCACATGCACGTTCATAGATAGAGATGTAATACACTTCTAGCTGATTTGATAAACCTGATTTCAAGACTAGCGATGTCCAGGGATTGTACAGATAACTGATCGATGTTGCATTTGGTAGCACATCCATCATTTGTTTTGTTATCGCTCATTTTTAATTTGTTATGACGTATCCAGTTTCATGTATAACCAAAGGAGCTGGATGTTACGCTGTGAACAGTTGCTGACTGAGCTATACTGGCGATGCAACTCAGTTTTACGATGTTTATAGATGGATTTCCGGAAAAGTTTATGTTATATATTTAAACCTTTCTTCAGCTTCAGTCTTGATTACTTTTGTCCCCAGCACGTTTAATTTTTTAATCTATCTTCTTCACGTTTCCGACTTGTCGTGGGGGGGGGGTGTTCCTTGTCGTTACCTTGACATTCTTTCCGGCTCATGAGCGTGTGCATTCCACATGACAAGAGGGGGATAGGAAGGGGGATGTTCCTGTGTTGCTGTGACTTTTATTGGCAAGAGGGCGGCGTGTTGCCGTGTGACAGCGTGTGGATGCAGTAGACTTCCACGTGACTAGGATTTCTGGTATTGTTCACGGTTTTGTTTTCGTTACGAGATTTAAATTTAAAAAACCCGGATAGATGGTTCCTCGATTGTAGAATTTGGTGTTGTGTTTAAAATATTTTTTTAGGTATACATCATGTTTATTTTCTGAAAATATACAAAGTTATACAAAGTTGTCCTGTAATTTTTGTCTGCTGTAAGTTTATTGTAGATTCCACTAACAGCTTTTTGTTGTGACACAGTATGTAATCGCTATAATGCGCCTTCGGAACACTTGATTATTTGGGAAAATAGCGCAGAGGTCACAAGGTAGGGTATGACAAGACAGGGGTTTGTTTCTGATTCCTTGGTTTTGAGAGATTTTTATGCGGCCGTCAGCCTCCAGTGTCTGTGTCGGTGGAAAAACTACTTTGTTGTACGCATTTTTCTGCATAGGGCGGGGGGAAGGGGGTTTTACCTGTCGCTGCTGGCACTGAGGGCAGTCATCGCTGAGCCCACCAGGACTCATCCTGCCCCCTTGATCCGCACTCCGCTAGCAAACATGGTACGTCACCATGGTCACCTGACAGTTTATACTTGACGCTTCATGGCTACAGTCGAACTTCCGGCTACAACACTAGAATGCGCTGATGCTCTGATTCTGATCAGTTATTTAACTTTTGGCTCACTACACAAGCGCCGCTACATGAATTTATCTTGAGGGCAGTGAGACTTTTACACTAGCAAATCGCTATCACTTTAAGGCGAGAATAATGTCTAAGCTTTGTTCTCTTTTTAAATTTACTAGTTTCGTTTTAGATGGGATCCTCCAGCTGAAAGCCCGCAACTACCTCAACAATCCAGAAAGAAAGACAGCGACCGCTTATAACAAAACAAACAGTTATTTATATTTACGTGTACTAGAAAAACTAAATGAAAAGTATTTACGATATTCCACTGACATTAACACCTCGACATACGACAACATCATAAACTTTCGCACTGTTATGCTGGCGTCAACATTTGTACACGGGACACCTGACTGTACCCCTTCCCCTCGCTAGGTGACTGGAGGGTGGTAATGCGCGTAAATTCCACATTTGCCAGCAAGACAGTGAGTGCAGGCAGGTGCACCCTCCCCTAAGCTATTAAAGGAGGTTAATCTTACAAAACGGGCCTTTTCCCAGTTGATACAGCAGGGACTGTTTGGCCCTAAACACTGAAGTGTCCATAAGCGCCAAGTCTGTCTTCAGGAGGGGCCCACTCTACCCAGTGTACCTAGTGTTACTTGCTGGCACTTGCCGACTGGGCAGTTTTAGTTCATTTGCACGGCTGTCGCGCCTTCCTTCTATGCGCGTGACTGTGACCCTGACTGACCTCGTCTATGAGAGACTGCGCGCAGGTGACGACCCGCGTGACTGAGTGCATGCAGGTGGGGGACACGGCTCGTACTCCACACCCCTTCCCCACACCCAGTCTCCACGCTCGCACTTCAGCGCCTTTGGAAAAAACGACGGCGTTGAAGACTACAACTGCATCAACAGTAACTCACATCTTTATAGCACTGCCTGATTCAGATTATTTATTTTTGAAAGAACTTGATTTTGCTCTGTTTAACGTTTTGTGGAATGGGTAACAAGCTAAAATTATAAGACAATAAAAAAAGACCTGTCTAGGACTGAGAGGGATTAAAAATGCTCATTATGTATGCTTTCATAACTTGTATGAATGTGAGGTGGCTAAGAAAAACACATGTTGAGTTTACCGTTTCTGATTCATCCTTGAAAGATCTTGTACTATGTCTTTACCCTAGTTTAGCAAAAATACAATTGCTTGGAGGCAAATCTTTAATGCAGAAGATTAATAATTGGAAAGATGTATACAGGCAAAAAAAATTAAGTACAAAGTGTAGCCCAAAGAACATTTATGGATCTATTGAAAAGCAAATATTCGCAAAGATTATGTTACTATTGGTAACCACAACATTCACTCTAATCAGTCCCATCAGGTGTATGTCAAGTTTGCCATTTGCTGGATGACGACTGAGGAACACAACATTTGAAGAGTTCAAGACGCAATTTCAACAGTTGCGGAGAGTAATTAAAGCTGGTAGACAATTTCTTACTAAGGTTGGAGTAGACCTGGAGATCGTCATAACTCTCAATCTAAAAACACAGTCCTGTCAGGTGTAAAAAATGTAATCACATTTTTAGATCTCATAAAACTGCAAGAGAGTGTCAGCTAACGTGGTATCATTTGAGGCTTATCCACAGAATATTGTTTTTACGGAAAATTGCCTGTTCACCAATATGCTTTTTATGCCTTAAGGAGGAGAAAACTATTGTCCAGATGCTGTGGCAGGTTCAATAAGTTCATTTTGGACGATTTGCAAGAGTTGTTACGTGATAAATGTACTCATATGGTGAAATTTCGTTTGAAAGAGACAGTAGCTCTGTTCGGTTTTCAGAAGAACGTTTATACGGACAAAGCTTTTGGTACGATGCTGTTTCTGGGTAAATAATACATCTTCAAGTGTAAATGGGCGGGCTGCATCCCCAAAATGTCACGAATTCCTGAGAGTGCTAAAGTATGGATACAATCTCCAAAAATGGCAATACGAGTACAGACAGTTTTCTAAAGTTTGAGAGTAAATTGAGTAAACTATACTTACAAAAAGCAGGGGTATGGGACTTAACGTCAACTGTCTTGCTTGTCACATGCACTATATGTCTATGTGGTCTGTAGGAAGACAAATACCTTAGTTGTTTTACAAAGACTCTGAGACGGCGCTGTGGATGTACGCAAATAGATGATATCAGTGACAAGAAATTGTCGTTTGCTGATATTTTATTTCCAAGGGAAAGAAATGTTTACAGCGGTGAACAGCGTGCCGAAAGTGGAGTTATTTACCTCCACACAGATCGACTTATCCACCCGTCGTCGAAATGAACTAATAAAAAGCAGGCTGATCGGGTGAAAGGTGAAGTCATGACATAAAACCATCTGACATCTTACAAACCACACACGCATGTTAAGCCGGTCCTTTAAGGCTCTGTTTGACAATGTCCCTTGCCCCAGCTCTTTCTTTCCAAATATCTTCTATTTTTGCTTATTTCTCTGTCCCCTCTCCCCCTCTCTCTAACTGGATTATGGAAGGGCTTATAACTTTTAGTCACAAGCTACGGTAGTCTTTTCATATATATATATATATTCTTAGATCCCATTTGGACATTGATCATTACATTATCTGTGTAAGCTATTCGTGAGTATAACTCAGTTAGAAAGAAATTGTTTTTCTTTAAGGCATGAACTGTGGAATGTGTGTATAATAAGGAATAGGGAACCTGAACAAAACAGACTGCGGAGACTGTGAGGCTCGTTAATTAAACGAACTTATCGTCAGGCACTTAATTTTAAATTTTCCTACGGGCTCTGTCGTGAGATCTAGGCCTAATGGTAATCAATACCAAAAAACTCACCAAATGTTCATGAGTGGTACCAATCACAAGCATTTAACAGTGAGCGTCGTAGTGTGAAAGCTGGAAGTGGACACAGTGTTTGTAGTCAGATGACAAAAGATAATAAATGGGACGTGAGATACTGTATACCTGTGTCACCCAGAAAGACCAGAACCTTCAGAGTTTAGGTAGAGATAATCGTTTATAACGTAGTTTGGGAAATTAAAGATACCAGAGACAATATGGATTAAAAAATCAGAATTAATTTTGTTGTGGATTTTTACTGATCGCAGTTACTTTTGTGTCTGTAGGAACAGCCTCGATCTGTGATCTAACCGTGAAGGCGTCCGTTTCCAAGGCTCCTGTTCGTGAGCTTGCAGTTTCCACCGACTTGGGGCACGCATGCGCGGTGTATCAATTGCGCTGCGCAAAGGGAACTTGACCAAGTGAGACTTTGACGAGAAGTCGACGTTTCAGGGCATGGCCCCTTCTTCAGGACGACACAAACGGATTACAAATAACAAAATAATAAAATGGCCACCTAACTGAGGCGCTGGTCATCTAGAGTCGATGTATATGTACAAGGAAAAGTTTTATGTCCGCAACCATACGTTAAGTGGGATATAAAGGTAGTATGCGCATGCGTGCCCCAGTCTCTACACTGCCATCCGCCCTACCGCCGATGTTATTGGTAGTGGAAGTTATGTCTGTACTAAGAATTAAAGGTAGATCGTCAGAGAGATTAAAGGCGTTAAACATTAAATGTTTCCTTGTAGAGCATAGCGACCTCCCTATCCACCTACACACACATATACACACATGCATGCATGCATGCATACCTACCTACCTGCCTGCCTGTCTGCCTGCTTGCCTGCCTAAAATAACCCACCCACGTACCACCCGGTTCGCATCCACTGAATAGGCGATAACGCATTCAATTCGGCCGGCTCAGTAGGGGATAGGGCATGCGGCCGTGCGGGCTGCTGGCTGTATCACTTACTGAATAGCAGGAAGGCAGGCAGGCTAGCAGGCAGGAAACGTCATTATCCCAAAATCTCACCCCTGCCGCTCCCCTAACCCCCACCCCCGCCTCTCACCTAACCCCCACCCCCACAAATAACAAAGAAAGAAAAATATTGCTACGGAGATTCGAACTCCTAATTTTCAGTTCTTAAAACACTCCTTTGACCATCCAGCTAGGGAGCGCTTCGTCGGAGTCTGTTTATCATAACCATAAGAACGTGCAGGAGCCGACACGTCAAAGTGCAACTTCTTATCGCTAGAATGAACATAGCCTTCCGTGGTGGTCCGTAGCCGAATGGTTAAAGCAATGGGGAATTAGCTGAAAAAGCAGTGTTCGATTTTCGTATCTTCCGTTCAATGTTTCTTTTTTGTCTGCCTTCCTGCTATTCAGTAAGTGATACAGCCAGCAGCCCGCACGGCCGCATGCCCTATCCCCTACTGAGCCGGCCGAATTGAATGCGTTATCGCCTATTCAGTGGATGCGTACCGGGTGCACGTACCTACCTACCTACCTACCTACCTACCTACCTACCTACCTACCTACCTACCTGCCTGCCTACCTACAAGAGTCCATCACAACTTTTAGCTGATTTCCCTCTAGGACTCAAGAAATAACCCTACCAGTAATAAAGTACTTATCAGATCTTCCAACGGTTAAATACTGCGGGGAACTTCTTTGACTCGAATGCAAGGTAACGCTTTCAAGTGCGCGTGCGCGCGAGCAGCAACAATTGCTGAGGTAAGTGCAGGGGAACAAACCCCGCAGCACAAGTCGAAAACGAGAAGAACGGCTATAGTAGATAAAGAAATGAAACGTGTTGGGGACAAGGCCAATCAGTTGTACTATTAAAGTGAAATCTACGAAAAACACCCGACAGCTTTCATCAGAAATGCAATCCATCAGTAGCCTAAAAGTGAGTTGCCTCGCTATGAACGGTACCATGGTGACGATATAGACGCACGACACGATGACGAGCATGGAGGTCAGCGCCACCTGTCGACTGTGACTGTCACTAGTGGAGGAGCTTGTGGTTCCTCTCCAGGTCATGGCAGCTCTCAGTTTCACGATTGTGACAACCGTCATTGTGAGGACTGTCAGCACAGTGACACTGGGCACGACAGTTCCCAGGAGAACATTCCAGTACCAGAACACGAATGCCTTGTGTTGGTGATAGAGTGTCGTAGGGGAAATAGTCCATGACAGATTATGTCCCTCCCTAACAATAACAACGCGATAGAAAATATTGAACGGTCCGTAACATGCCTGGAACACAAAGTAACACAAAATGAACAGTATCCCCGTCGTGCGGGTTTTTACAATGGAAGACACACGGAGCGGGATTACAACGCATAAACATCGTTCTATCGCAATCACCATGGTGATAGAGTCGGATGTTGATTTCAAAGCATAGAAAAGACTAAAGATAGGAATTGTTAATTTCGTGTAATAAAGGTCGATAGTTTGCTGTAAAACTACCAATACAATACGCTGTAAATGAGCTCGTGAGGAGCAAGCAGTCCGTCAGAGACAGAGAGAACAAACACAGGTTCATGCGATCCTTCAGTCCCTGTCGCCAGAATACCAGGCAGTTGATGACGTTAGTTGGAATTCCGATGACACACAGAAACGTCAGCCAGGTGAAGACTGCTTCTAATGTAAGGTTATTCAGCTGCAGCAAGTCTATGACCGAACTATTATTAATGTCAGTAATATTCACCGCATCTTCTGTTTTAAATTCTTGACTGTACATAATACTGAAAAATGTCAGAACGTCGTTAAGTTGTTCTGGAATGTTTACTGCGTGTTAAATGTTTTATAGCGTCCTTCTCGTAAAGTTACTGTGTATTTAGCGTTTGCCTGCAAAAGCCACTTAACGATACAATGCCGGACATTTCTGAATACATAGAGTCGGACAGAATGTTTGCAATGCTTTTATCTAAGAGCATAAAAAACAGAATGCGTTGTTCAAAACATGACAACTAAGCAAATTAAACAGCCACGGGTGCACACACAAAGTTAGCAGGGGAGGGAAAACAAGGAAACGAGAAATATTGGACAAAGTATATAGATTTTTTGTCTTACATTAGACCTAGGTAAATAAAAGTTAATTTGTCTGCTTGTTTTAGCACCGTTCGTTTGGGGAGCCGGGCTATGGTGGTGGGACATTTTTGTTGTTTTTTTTAATACAGTTGTTGCAACTTAGCATTGTATCAGTTCTTGTGTAGAGCTGCACGGTGTATGTATTGTTTATTTGCGCTGTATTTTAACAGAAAACCAGCCAGCAATATTATAATGATAACACGAACATTATATTTTACGTTAAAACTATAGAGCCAATATTTTACCACTACGATTCAAAAGGGCAAGTAAGCAGATGCTAATTAGTTGTTGCGCATGCGTGCATGGGTTCCTTGGAGATGTGTTGATGCCCTGCGCTACATGCTGTCTTTTTAAATCTGATCTGTCTGGAAAGCAATATAAAAAAGATAAACAGAAAAAAATCAAAAATTGTTTCTCCACTTAAGAATTTTGTTGCAGATTGACCGTTAACATTTTTATGAAGAAATAGATCGTGCACTTAAATCGACACACATACACACACGCACACGCACATACACGGACACAATGCGTCGCGCACAAAGACATGGCAGAGTATGTGTGCCACTGAACATCCTTGGTGCTGATGATGACATGCTGATTATCACCTTCAACACAACACTGGCCGAAACAGCCAGTGAGATCCGAGGCAAGCATCGCCCAGTCAAGGACCTCTGGATCACAGCTGACACCGTGCCCTGTGTGACAAACGAAGGGAACTGAAACACAAGGACGCAGAAGCTGCAACGCACTACAAAGAATTCAGCAGGCGAGTCAAAACAGCTGGGAAAGTAAGGGACCAATGGACAGAATAGCGGTGCAATGAAATCGATAACAATTGAAACGAAACAATATGAAGAAGCCATATCAAACTGAAGAAACTGACAAAAACAAGAATAGGGCGAGTCTTAACCATGCAGGACAAATCAACAAAATATGTCAACGAAAAGCAGGAAATTATCCCTAGAAGGACAGAGTACTGCAAAAAGCGATATGACCCAGTGTGGCAGCAGATCTGGCGTACTCAATGTTCTAGAACCCAGAAACCAGGATGATTACTCCAATAATTCGGGAGGAAGTGGAGGGAACAACCAAATTACTGAAACAGCGAAAGTCAGCTGGGTTTGACAACATCTTAGCAAAACTGGTTCAAGCCGGACGGGAAACAATGGTTGATCTCCTCACAACAATCTGCAACATGATCGGGCAGACAGAATAGCCCACACCTTTGAGTAAGATTCTGATTGTCACACTGTCCAGAGAGACAACTTGCAACTATGCCAAAACTACCCCACTACCAGCTTGATCAGCCCCCCCCCCCCAGCAAAGTTGTGTTGAATATCAAACTCAGCAGAGTGCGGTCAGAGGTATTAAGATCATCGCAGAGGGACAGGCAGGGAGTAACACTACTTTTCGCGTCTTTCTTGACAACAGAAGACATCACGTGGTCCAACTCTTCACAACTGTCCTCGCCGAAGCCAGAATACGATCCTACTGAGAAGCGGTCGGCAAATCTCGTTGACGTCATACAGACACCTTACTGTGTCACACGCCCGTTCAACCCTTGACCCCTGAACTCGCTTCAAGCACACGTCCGGTCACCGACAACCTTCTCAAGGATCG
Organism: Lanistes nyassanus; assembly: GCA_004794575.1. Classification (NCBI taxonomy): domain Eukaryota; kingdom Metazoa; phylum Mollusca; class Gastropoda; order Architaenioglossa; family Ampullariidae; genus Lanistes; species Lanistes nyassanus. The sequence continues at coordinate 141,422 of SMGT01007523.1, forward strand.
GAAACCTGCTTTTCCCTTCCTTCCTTTCTTCCACTCGGGGTTTGCTTCACGGTCAGATGTTCCTGTCACCCGTTAAAAGAGGAAACGCGCCATATTTTAGACTGTCTTCCGTCGGTCTCACACGTTGAATACGACTGCACCTCAGCAGCGGATCAAGGAAAAAGCCCTCACAAGACCAACACAGCACTCAGCAGCCACAAGGCCTCCCATCCAGTAAGGAAGTTTGCTGACAAAAGATCTGGCAAAAGACAATTTTCACTAAAAAGGGAGGACGCTTACACACTTTTAAAATCAGCCCTTCTTATTCACGCAGCCACGTGACATCCCAATACATCAGTATCCAACGAGGACAGAGACAAGTTAACCATGCCCCCGTGTCAATCACAGGAACACGCCTTGCTCTCTATTTCTAACAGATGGGGAGGTGACCTGGCTGCTCTCTGCCTCTGTGGAAGAAGCTGTCATAACGCCCTAGACAGTTCAAGCAACCATAAAAGACATAGGTCAGACTATTAAGGATTACATTATCAGTCAGTATGTACTCCCAGCAACTCACATTGTTTAGGAAGGGGTTAGCACCTCTGCAATGACCGTTGGATAAAATCTCTCCCCCTCCTTCCTCCCCCAAGAGCAATAGATTTAATTGAAAACCTTTCCTCCACTCAAGGCTAAAACTGCCCCGTGCGCATTTACAACTGTGGCCTTCCATCAGTCTGGGAAGTCTGTACACCTGCAGACAATTTTACTTTAGGTGGCATAAGATGTAAATCAAACTCCTTCGAACTGCGTCTCCCTGACCTTGTAACTACCTTATCGGCACAGACAAATGTCGATTGCCGATAGAGAGAAAGAATATGAAAAAAATGGATTATAACAGTGTCTGTGATGTGATAAATTATTTGTCAAAATTGATCAAAATCGACCGACAAGCTAGAATCAGTCCATAGTTTCGAGTACCTTGTCTATTGTCACGGATAAATGCATCAAGCCAGAAGCACTTGCCAGAATAGCACAGAGAATTGCAGAACTTACATAAATAAAACTTATCTGGGATGACATCAGCCTCGGTTCCAAGATCAGACTGATGTGTGCCCTAGTAATCTCCATCCTTCTCTATGCTTGTGACACATGGACTCTGGCAGCCGATTTTCAGGGAAGGATTCCAGCCACGGACATTAGAAACTATTCTTCATGTCTCTGAGTAAGACCGCATCACCAATGAGGCAGTACGACAGATACAGTTAGCCATTGGACCATATGAAGACCTGCTGACCACCGGTGGTGGTTGCGGTGGTGGCGGTGGCAGCGGCGTTGTTGGTGGTGGTGGTAGTGGTGGCGGTGCTGCTGCTGCTGCTGCTGTTGGTGGTGGTTTTAAATATATATGAATTTAAGAATCAATGCCTACGACTTCAGAAGCTGAATGATGTGACGCGTACAAAAAAATATTTAAACACACTACAGATACAATTTCTAATAATAATGGGAAAAAAATGAAAAAGATTTATACTGCACAAATGAAATTCCCGTTAAATGAAAAAATAACCATAGTAATTAATGTCACACCACGCGAAAGCAAACTCGTGCATTCACGCACAAGGTGCCTAAAATAATCTTGAATAAGAGAAAAACATAGGCCGTGTTTAAATGCTTAGCATAAGGAAACAATTTTTGTGTGCTTGCTATCGATCCAGCAACACTGCAGGCAAAACAGATTCCTGCGGAAAGATTTTTGATAATGACGAATGAGAACCAGTCGAAAATGTCAGGCGAAAATTTAATGTAGGCGAAACTTGATCGAACAAAACAACGATATAAAATAAAATACAATTGGGCTGAAAATTACAAACGCATCGTTATGCATCACGTAATAAATAAATCAGTATCAGAATCCACCATGTCTTACTCCGCCCATACTATGACACACGGGTTATCAACAAACTCCACCTCGATCTCAGCTCAGCGGGTAGCACATGATGGCGGTTTGGGTTGTGTAATCAGTGACCAGGCATACTGGACCGTTTCTATAATCGTCAATAGTTTGGTTTCTGCGTTGGCTGGCTTCGTGGGAGTGTTTGGAAACCTAGTCAGCTGCATCGTGTTCCGGCGACAAGGGCTGGAACATCGCGCGAACCTGTGCTTCTTTTGCTTGTCTTTGGTAGATCTGTTGTTTATCCTGTTTTCTTTTGTATTCGGCTGCCTGAACTTGGTGGTGTTCGTAGACGAAAGTAGAAGATTCGAGCAGTATTTCCTACGAGCATATCGCTTATGCTCAGGCGTCATATCTGCTTTGAAATCCACATCGGCGTGTGTCAACATGATCATCGGTATCGAGCGATGCGTGTGTGTGATGGCGCCTTTGCGAGCGACTTCCTGCGTCAAGACAAAATCTATGGCCGTGCTGCTGGGAGTTCTGGGCTCCTTCATTCAGCTGGGATTCCTGGCGATGCCCTTCAAGTACGAAGTAGTGGAGGTCGATCTGGATGGTGTCCCCCGGTGGCACCTCGCTCTGTCAGGGCTGGAGCCTCCGTACAAGCAGGTTGTCGAGGCTGTAGTGTTTTTCTTCAGCTTGTTATTACCTGTGGTTACGTCAACGGTGCTAACTGTGGCCACAGCAATTACAATATTTAAGCTCAGGGCAGCCATGACGTGGCGCAAGACAAACAGCACCACGTTTGCCTCCAGAAACGACCAGCAGATGGCGCTGACGGTGATGTTCATGGGCGTGTCTGTCAAACACATAATTACTGCCATACCCTACACAGCTCATTTGTTAGCACAGATTATTTTTCCTGAGTATTCTTCATCTTATCGTTTTCTGAATACGTACTGGACAGGCATGGCTGTAGTGCTACTGTTCTGTGTGATCGATAGCTCTGTCAATGTGTTTATTTATTATCATCGATCCTCTAGGTTTCGTATGGACTTGATAGCTGTCATCTTCTGCACAAGAAACGACCCTGCAAACAGCCTGGGATCTGTAACGAAGGGCTAACCTCGTTACTGTTAAGTTCAGTTTAGGCCGTTCTATATATATATGTATCATGATATGAATATCATCCCACAGAGCGAAACCTTTATATCATATTATGGTGAGCTCTAGAACCTAAAATACCAGAACCTATACCATGTTCGTTGCTCACTGCAGGTTTAGTATCTTTACTGCACAAGGTGGAAAGATTAATTCTAATTCTGACAATTGTTGTAAGCTTTGTCTATCGTGTCTTTTTCCTGAACAGACAGTAGAAGTTCTTTTTCAACGAAAGAAAAGACAAGTAACAGGATGAGCGTATAATACTACTTTGAAACGAAGGAGGACGGAGACAGACAGACAGACAAACCTGTACCCATTGAAAGACGCTAGCAGTTCAGAGAAAGTACATGTTGATTATAATGCAAGCCCAGACTGTGCATAGCGGGAGGGCTCAGACAGTGATTCTTGGGCGGGAAGGTGGAAAGCGATGCCTTGGTGTATTTTTTAAGGTGCCCGGGCGAGCGTGTCAGAGAGTAAAGGGCCACTTATAGAAAACATTTCCGAGCACTCTCTGTACTTAGTGGAAGAAGCCTGCAACATTTTACCCGCCAGCTCATGTCACATGATCATCACGTGATCGATCTGGGAAGTGAGAAAACCAACATGGACAATATGAATAAAGAGTTTATTTTAATTGCTACAGCTGCTGCTTCTGAGACCCCCAGGTACCATCAACTGACCAATTCTATCAATCTTACCAATTCACTGACATGCTATGCCATGATCGCGACGAACTAGGCTACACCGCACTAGATGGACCGATTTTTTCTGATTGGCTGAAACACTTGCGACATTTTGAGCTCCTGCAAGAAAATAGCGCAGGATTCTATCCGCGTAAAATATTGAGAGGGCCCTTGCAACATTTTCTGTCAACATTTCAACTTCCATATATGGTAAACATTGCACTCAAAGCTGGAACCATTGCATTGCGTAAGTAGCCCCTTAGGGAAGAAGCAGAACAAAAAATGATACATTTCCAACCATTGTCTTGTACAGGCCACCCCGCGGGTCTGGGAAAGAAATGACACTCGTAACACCTCGGCCCATTGGTAAAGTAAATATATCCTTTCCCCCATCTTTGTGGGTTTGCACCCTTCCTTAAGTTATTTAAATGAGACGATATAGAAAAGCGCGTCATTTTCCAATGATACAGGTGGGACTATGTTGCCCCTAACGCAAATCAACAAGCAGCGAGTCTGTTGTCAGAAGAGGCCCAATCTACGTGTCCTTTTATTTGTTACTTGCTGGCAGTTGCGGACTGGTATTTGAAAATCCCTACGTGTATATCACCGTCCCATGTAAGAGGCCCACAGGTGATGGGAGGTGGTAAGTCAAGACTGACAACAACCGTGGGGGAGGGGGGAACAGAGGGCTGCCCCTGACGACTCAAGTACAAGAACTTACGTGAGCCGCCTTGGAATAAGACTGTAAACCTTCCATTTGACACTAAAACACAGGCTTCAAACTATACGCACACAGACGCCTTTGTCTAAAACTTCCTAACCCTACCCTACCTCCCCCCCCCCCCCCAAAAAAAATCGAAAGCTACAATGGGGATCAAACTTGTAAAATTTAATCGTAAAAAACGGTTTCTCTACCTCTGGACTGTCATCACTTCTGCTTTCTAAAAAAAAAATAGTTATAAGACTTTCACTGCGATGTCTAAGAATTACGATGTGGTTCGAACCTGCAACCATTCAACGGAGAAGAATCAGGGCCTATACTACTGGGCTATCGCTAGGATTGTTTCGTTATGCTTTCCCTGATTGACACGTGAATTTGAGCCACTGGAGGATACCCCCACCCACACCCCAGAAAAAAATGTCTCAGCCAGAGCAAAGAACAATTACCTCCTTTAGCAGAGAGTGAAAACACTTCGCCTTTGTCATTCCCCCACCCCCACTCCCATTTCCACTAGGGTTCTCTGGCGCAATAAACCTCAAGGCACCCAATCCTCATCGTGGGGTCTAAAAGTGTCTGAACGCTGTACAAACAGTGGTGATATCGCGGGACGGCACGACCCCCAGA
>SMGT01007524.1:41273-51361 GCA_004794575.1 Lanistes nyassanus
GGGGGGGGGGGGGGGGGGGGGGGGGGGGACTTCAATTGAGGACAGTGACAGTGGTGCAGGTCCATCAAAAGCAAGTAAACAACATTTGGGGCCCCAAAAATGCTTTCTGGAACAATGGAAAAAAATTCAAATGGTTGTCTGATTTGATTGATTTTGAAGTGTTGTACTGCAACATGTTTGCAGGCACTCGAAATGAATGCCCAAGTCTGCAAAGATATTCCAAAAGCAGCCTGTCTATGGTCAATATACGGTCAATATACCCAGCAAGAAAAAGGACTAGATGTGATAAACAAGTTCACAGTGTTAGACATATGTGACAGGGACGATAGTGATGTCAGTTGAACAGAGCCACTGTCCAAACTCTCATAACTCTTTCAGAACTTCTGGAAGGCCAAGCCTGACATTCAGCAGCTGACAAGTTAATGCGAATCACAATGGAAGGTCCTATCATCCTGGAATGCAGTGGTTTCTGTGGGCAAGCATGTGCATTAAAGAGTGCACTAAAGAATGCACATGCGGACCACTGAAAAAAGGTGACTAGGCTTTAACACTGACATCATTTTTGATCGCACACAAAAAATCTGCGTCTCATGCATTTCACTCAGGCTGTGTGTATTGGCATGTAGTTTTTGAAAACCTAGCACAATCCCAGCACACATCACTGTCTATTCTTAGACACAAAGCTACCAGTCATAATTTATGATCATAAACACATGCACACACAATCGACATGTGTAAGCACTTTTACATGCACTTGTGGACAACCGTATACAATCGTATGCTGCAGAAAAGGAAATCTCAGAATCCTGTCTGACATCTCAGAAGACAAGAATCCTGTCTCGGCGCTGAAAAACTAGATCATCATCCAGAGTCAACAAGATCTGCACAAACACAAACAAAAGCACAAAGTCAAGTGTAAATTATGTGACCTAAATAAAAAATTAAGTCATGAAAATGCTGCAAATACAAAGATCCTATCAAGGGTAAATTTTGTGACTAACCTCACATAAACATTCCACAACACTAGCATTCTATCAATTGTAAATTATGTAACTAATCTCACAAATATGCTACAAACACATCCAGTGGAAAGTTCATGACTAATTTTATGTCTTAGACATGCCACAAACACCAAGTGTAAACTATGACCAACGTCATTTTGTAAATATGCCATAAACACAAGCATGCCATAAAATGCACTTAGTGTGGAGAAGGACTGAATCCAACAATACCCAATCATAAAATACAACCTACTGGAACAGATTAAGTCAGATATCTGTTCCTGAGTTCATTCTAAGACTGCTGAAATTTCAAAATTCTGTCATTCAAAATCTTAAATATTATTGCAGGCATAGTAAGTAATTTGAGAGGGATAGCAGTTCTACCTTGCAGCAAATTTGCACTATGCGGGATGGGATCCTATTACTAAGCTATGCATTGAAAGAAGCACCAGACTGATGGCTGCAGTAAGATGCCCAGTGCAGACAGGCAGTTTAATGTGCTGGGGGTGGTCAAATGGAGTTTGCACAATGTTTAACTCTAGGAAATTATCCTTAACCACTCATGGATTGGAACCAGCAACCTTCCACACCTCAAACTGCAGGTCTACCCCCACAGCTATCCAGGCTCCCTGGACATCACCATTGTCACAAACATCAAATAAATTGCAGATGTTCTCCATCATCCCCCCACCCCAACCCTTCCACTTACCAAGAAAGAGAAGAACATGCTGACAGCAGACAGGAAATGCCAGACATCATGAGCATCATAGAAGTTCAATAGAATGCATGGCTGATTCTTCTGTCGTGACAACGCTGGTGAAACCTACAATCATAAAAATCACTTTATGGGCAGGTGTAAGCAGATACAAGACAATGCATATAAGCTAAAAGCAAAGAAAACCACAATATGCCACTGGCCAAGGCTGCCATATAGCACTCCTTTACTGGCTTATGACTTCACCAGACAGGGTTAAGATTTAAGGATAATGCTAAATTCAAACTGACACCAGTGGGGAAATACTAAAATCCAAACTATATGCTAGACAGATTTCATATTACTAAGCTACCAACCAGCTCTCAAACGCAGAACAACTGAAATTTCCATCAACTTACTGTCTGGCTACTAACACATGATCCAGCCACCAGGCAGTTGTCAGCAACAAAAATCCACACACTGCCTCGCCACTAATCATCCTCAGCATCACAGAATTTCACCCGAACTGCAACAGCCACTGGTATTGTTTTGTGCCAAGAGACCTAGATGTGTTTGTAGGAACCAAGGATCTCTAATCTGATTTGGCTCTTGGCAATTTGTAATTTCCATTTTTTAAATAATGTGAAATACTAAAAACCAGGATTTTCTCCTTTTCATCAGTGAAGAGAACATCTAGTGGGTGGGTGGTGGCTGGTAGGGGAAATAACTCACTGCACATAGCATTTGGTAATGGAAAAGAAAGCTAGTTTGCGGGAATACACTACAGAACAGTAGCCCTTGTGCAAATTCTCAGTCTTTCTCTTTTGGATGACAGGGTGATAATAATGCTAGCAATTTACATCATAAATGCTGGATAATTAATTTTATTCAATGACCTAATTGTGAAATCCAATAGGAAAGGGAGTCCGTAAAATCCAGGACACTAAAAGACATACGCACAATCCAATTATAAAAGTTTCTTGCAGAAACCTCCATAAGCATTACTATAACTGGTCATCCTCTCAAACCAGCTGGTCCAGGGTACAGAGCAGGTGACTTTCTGTCTGCCATTAATAGCACTTGTGAAAGCTGGTCATCAACTAAAGGCTCAGATGCCATCTTCAGGACTATCAAACCATGTTCCACACAGCTGCTTCTTGACATATGGGAACAGGAAGACCTGTGTTTGGATGGTCTGCACCAAACCTTAACGCTAAGCTGTCCCGGGGCTCCTAGCTCATGCTACCCCATTGCTGACGGGGCTTTTTAGCCTTTATTTCAAAAATTCTTTAAAAAATAACCAAAAACAATAGAAAAGTTATTTAAACTTGGTTGCAAACATCAATAAACAAAGAAAATTCATTTCTTACTGTGTTTCTTGGAACTTGTTCTGTAATTTATAAATCCTTTGATGGAAACACAACTTAAGTTGAAGTAATCAAAAAGTCCTCACGATTCCTTATAAAGTCTGTTCGATACTGTTTACACCATGTGCTCGCTCATTTTTCTCTTCGTAATCACTCTGTTGGGCCTTTCCGGCACAGATACTCTTGTTTTCATCCACTTTATCATAGTAAATTTGCAAAACAATATCATTTTCCTCATCAACTTGTCATTTGAAGAGTAAATCTAGCATTTCTCAAGTGACAGGGCACATGTGGATACGCACTTCGCAGCCATTTTTCATTCGCTTGGAATTGTGGTTGAAAACCGGTCTCATTGTCAGTTTAAACACAGTATAAGGGAAGCAACTCGTGAAGAAATGATTCAGCTTTCGAATGTAAGAGTTCTTTACCTTAGATGATTAGCGATTCCCCGCAAATCGTCAAAATTAATCGATCATGTTCGCCATCCATCATTTAGTGCGGCCTATGCTGCAATGACTTTGCTTGCTACATGTCAGGATAGAGTTAAGGACTTTGGGCAAGCAGTGATGAACATACCATTCAGAGGTGAATTTACATCGTTCCTCAAGTGGCAACATGCCCTAATATGGCAAGGAAAGAGGTCATCACTTCTTTACCTGTGCCTGTTTTTCTGAATTTGGAGCTCTACTCCTTCGTTTCTGGATTGAACTGGTGCACCCAGGTTTCGTCTCCTGGGGGCATCTACCATGTTGATTTTGGCCATCCATTGTTAAATTTAAAACAAGGGATCTGGACCAAGCTAAGACATGACAAAGACACAGACGAAGACAATCTACATGTTTCGGGGCACTACCCTTCATCAGGACAACACAAAAACGACGAAAAAACACAAGGGATGGGTGGGGGTGGAGAGAGGGCAGGGTGGAGAGAGAAGCGTGGGTAAGGGGGTGTCAGTGTGGGAGAGAAGGAGGTGAGAGAAAAGAAGTAAGAGAGAGAGAGAAGGAGGGGTGAGGGGGTTAAGGGAAAAAGAGGGAGGTGGAGGGTCAGTGTTTAAGGTTGAGACCTGTAGGTGCCATGGTACCAAAATGGGTAATGAAATAGGATTCCATATTCTTACGGTCAATGGAATCGCCTTTCATTTTCCAGATACCACAGACCCTCATGTTGTCGGCTGTGTGTGGGGGTGTCCAGTTCCCTTGTTTTAAATTTAAGAAAGGTTTTTCCTCCAAGCGGCAGTCACCTGTTTTTCTTGTACATCCATTGTTAAATTTTTCCAGCACTGTCCGTCACTGTTTGACCCTACCTCTCTGCTGTTCCTCACTCAAATCATGGGGTACCCAACAAGCGCAAAGCTTGTGCAGGCCAAGATGTTGATGCAAGATGGTGTCCGCCACTACTCTTTAAATGCCAAGAGCATCTTCAATCTCAGTGATTCATGGATCTATTCTAATCAGTTGCTGTACAAAAGCAATATCCTCTGGGGTGACACTACTAAAGGGAAAAACAGAACAGGTGTCGTCTAAACTCCTTCTGCCAAGCTAGAATTCACTGTATCACCAGAACACACTGGCCTTGGATGGAGCAGTCTTTCCAAAAGTGTTGACCAAAGCTGTCAGGTTTTTTTTTGTTTTTGAAAATCGTAACACATCATGCCTTGAAAGTCAGGTTTTATAAGCTCCATCATGCAGTTTGAAAACTTCCTTGGACACGATCCTCAAGAACTAACTGAGAGCCACCGCTTTCTAGTAAATGTACTTGAAACTTGATGTCAACATCAATGAAAGTTTTATGTATGATTTTGTCCCTTAGGTTTTTGTGTTATAGTCTCACAAGTCTGGATCCTACAGACTTTCAGACTGGCCAGTCTGTTCTGCACTCTATGTCTGGGTTGTGTAGAACATTACGCCGCATCTATTAAATTCATTGTGAGAAAGACTCTGCTTGATCTGGACAGATCTTACCTGAGTTTTTGTATACTACTCTTACAGCTTTCCACTCATATTCAAAGAATTGGTTACATTCATCGTCCATCTTCTGTCTGAAGAAATGGAGGAATAATGGACAAGACCTTCAATGTCTTGACAAACCTGCCAGGAAGACAGATGGTGGAAGAAGAAGTAGAGAGCAAAGGTCCATGTGATTGAAGCAGCAGCAATACAGACGGCTGTCAACATGTTGATTCGCTCACCACTCAGAAGCTGTAACATGAAAAACACAGCATCTCTCTGCCAGCTGTTCATATTTGTGACACAGGCATGTAAATTTTTCAGCATAAGCTAAATGGGATATCTTAGCAAAACCTGTGTGTAGCGGACACGTAAAGGTGTCCCTCTGAGACAGGTGGCAGCTCATCTGAGGGTCTGCAGGACCTTGTGTCTTTAAGTGATCATACAACACTAGACACTAGACTACAGTATACAGTATGTACATGTAAAAACACAAGCAAAACATGATGGACTTTAAGTGATCATACACTAGATTACCATGTATAGTATGTACATGTAAAAAATAAAACAAGAAGCAAAATAGAGACAACATGATGGAATAGTCAACTGTATTCAATCAGTTATAACAATAAATCCTGTCTGAGATCAGCTTGTGTGGTTTTTGCTTGCAAAGAAGAAGTCAGAAATATCTGATAGGTCCCCCTTGCCTAACTGTAAAATATACATATCTTCTAACAGTCTTTAAAGGCATGGCTGTCGAGAGAAAGTCGCTATGTCCTGAGTGTGCTGCTAGAGCAATGAGGGACTCAGCATGTCCCAAGGCTTCCTTTGTTGGTATGACACAGGTGGTGACGGAATCGTCATTACCATCACTTTCATCACCATCACCATCATCAGAAAACTCTTCTTTGGCATGTCATAATGTGGCCAAGGAAATAAATAGCTGTACGGCAGACAATGTCTTGCAAACAGGACCTCGACAGCTCTGTGATTAGAGCTGCAGACTAGCGTGTGGAAGGACCATGTCCGCTATGGATGGGTAGAGCATGCAGTTGGGACCAAAAATCACTGTACGCTGTTTGCATTAGTGTAGCCGCCCATTTAAGGGGCGCTTGTGTTAAAAATCGATCAGTGCCAGGCTCAAGTGTCTGTATTGATGAGGTGTTCATCATATCAAGGAGCCACTACAGGCAGGTTTTGCTGTATTAAAAAAACCATTTCTTAGCTAAATTTGTGTTTATTTAGCAATGCTTACCATGATCCAGAGTGCTAAATCTCAAGTTAGCGATCCCTAACTGCAACTTACAAATAAATAACTTTATAAACATAACCCTGGTAAGGCCTCCTATGAGCATCCACACTAACCATTTGTCACCTATGCACACTGTTCAATGGCAATTCAAGCAGACTTTCGAAAGCTGAAGAGACTAGTGGGGAGGAGGGTGGGCACATGATGGGTCAAGGTAAGTATTGCTAAAGAAAACAAATTTAGAACAAGAAATTTGGTTTTTCTTGTCACAATACTGTACCACAACCTAGAGACCTGACTAGCACAAAGTGGAGATGTGTGAACCCAAGAAAACTTACTAGGGTTAGGAGAAGGTACAGCCAGAGATGTGAGACCACAGGGACTGCAGCCCTCAGCAGCCAACCTCCCAGGGGAAGGAGAGATGCCAAAGACAAACAGTTATAAATGGGTCCCCAACCTCCAGAACAGCACATGAAGAGTTAAAACAGACTGTGATGCAGCCAGAAGTGACCAATGGCCTCACACCAAGGACACTGGCAGAGGACAAGGGGAGTGAGGCCTGCTGCCACAGCATAGTGCGCAGGATAAGAAGGGAAGACAGAGAGCTCATGAGGCAAGCTGATCAGCAGAGTGAGGGTAGACGTCTAAGGGAATCCCGTCACAGCAGGCGATGATGCCACGAACCAGAAAGGCCAACTGTCAGGATTGGGTGGAGCTACAATCAGAGCGAGAGGAAGAAAAGACCCAATGAAATGTTGAGAACAGGCAAACAGACAGGAACAATGTACTGGCACGTGCCCTGTGCACATCAGTGCACTAGACTGGCATGATGGCCAGACGGCAGCATGACCCCAAAAAAATGTCTACAAGATTAGACCGGCAAAGAACGATCTTCAAGAAGAGCAGGAGGTGGCACAAGCAAAGAGCTCCCAGGACCGAAAGCAGGTCCCAGGTCAACACCAGACAGCGACCAGGCACAGATCAATGACAGACCATGGAATACCTTGGAAACAAGCATAGGAAAGCCATGCCAAGCAGGTGCCAGGAGGAGAGAACTTGCGCTCACCAAACATGCTCCACAGCAACAGAGTGACAGAAGGCGAAAATAACATTTGGACAAACAAGAACAAATGAGGACAGAGCGCTATAAATCGTCAAACGACAACCCCAACAAAGTACTGGCAGCGCTAGACACAACCGTATGCTGACGTATGCAATCAAGGGAGCCTACCGTACCCAAACACGTAGCAAAGAGAGAGTCGAAAGTAAGGAACGTGGCAGATCTTCCTTACTTTCGACTCTCTCTTTGCTACGTGTTTGGGTACGGTAGGCTCCCTTGATTGCATACATCAGCATACGGTTGTGTCTAGCGCTGCCAACATTTGGACAGCCAAGTCCGTCAATGGCCTGGTCAGGGCAATGCTTAGCGTCTCCAGGTAGTCTCATGCCCCACATTACTGAAACTGAAGCAAGCAGAAGTCAGAAACCAAGTGCAGGAGACCCCATGATGTCAAGCATGGAAAGCAGCCAATGCCAAGTGTGCAAAAGGAGAATCTGCAGGTCAGAGCAGGAACATCAGACTGAGGTTGCAGAAGGGTCCCCTTGGGCACCAGAAACGGAAGTGGATCGACTTAGCCATAGAAGGTCCCGAAACCACACTGCCGCTGGCTCATGAAGAGGGCCAAGACAGAGACGGGTGACTGTCAGAAGTCCAAGAGGATGGAGGGCAGGGGTGGAAAGGCAAATGCTTCTGGGCCCACCCAGTACAAAAAAACTCGTTTACCTCCCTAGCAGCTACAAGTAGCAAGTAACATTCATAACGGTATATACCAACCTTCATACTGATATATACCAACCTTCATAACGATATATATCAACCTTCATAGTGATATATACCAACCTTCATAGTGATATATACCAACCTTCATAACAATATATACCAACCTTCATAATGATATATACCAACCTTCATAATGATATATACCAACCTTCATAATAATATATACCAACGTTCATAACAATATATACCAATCTTCATAATGATATATACCAACCTTCATAATGATATATACCAACCTTCATAATAATATATACCAATGTTCATAACAATATATATCAACCTTGATAGTGATATATACCAGCCTTCATAACTATACCAACCTTTATAACGATATACACCAAGCCTCATGGTGATATATACCAACCTTCATAACAATATATACCAACCTTCATAATGATATAAACCAACCTTCATAATGATATATACCAACCTTCATAATAATATATACCAACCTTTATAACAATAGAAACCAACTTTCATATCAAAATATACCAACCTTCATAACACCATATACCAACCTTCATAACACCATATACCAACCTTCATAACAATATATACCAACCTTCATAACAATAAATACCAACCTTCATAACGATGTATACCAACCTTCATAATGATGTAAAAAAGAAGGTAGAGAAGAAGATTGCCGATGAAGATGGCCAGCAAGAAGGTGGCAAAGTCCATTGGATGCACAACGGCCCCATACAGAGCACTGCACGCCAAATCAATCACTATGACACACCATACAGAGCGCTGCATGCCAAATCAATCACGATGATACACCATACAGAGCGCTGCATGCCAAATCAATCACGATGATACACCATACAGAGCGCTGCACGCCAAATCAATCACGATGATACACCATACAGAGCGCTGCATGCCAAATCAATCACGATGATACACTAATTAAAAAGTGCTGCAGATGACATTAATGAGTCACTCTTGGTGTGCACTACATCCCACCTCATTAAGACAAAAAAGGTGATGCATGTAATAAAATATATTAATGAAAAGGTGACTTGTTTTATGTAAGGCTATTCTAAATGGCAGAATCTCTGGCAGAAGCATTCAGATAAAACCATAAACATCCAGTTCTTACAAAAACTACAAAGTATACCAACATAAGTCTCACATATTTACATTCATCTACATGAGGCCTATAAGCCAATGTTATGCGTCAAGTACGGGAGTAAGAAGGTGAAGTACCCTTTGCCCAAGCAGACTTCATAAACCACCGGAAGCACGGGATAGTCAATGAGCCAATCCGAAAGATAGGAAGTGAACGATGAATTGTAATCGCGTGGTTCAAAGTAGCATTAGTCGACTGTATGGTTTCAGAGAATGGTTGAGTGAGAACACCAGGCAGGCCCATGACAGGTTCAGCCTAGAAGGAAAGCTCTACGAGAAAGGCCCCCTGGGCAGGGTAAATGGTATGGTTATAGTTTGTGTGTGTGTGTGTAATGGAATATATGGAAGGTTAAATGCAATAACTGTAGGTCTGAAATCACCATCATCATCAGCCTAGTTCTTCTCACTATTGTTATGTTTAGTCTCACTTGCGTTTTGCGTATATTTGGTTCACAATTATAAGCAAATTCTTTTCTCTTTGGTTACTGTACGCCATTCTCTCATTTAGTGTGATTGTGATATAGTGAATAAAGAATATGACTGTTGATGCCAATATCCGAGAGTGGGGACCTCTATGTGGTAGCGAATGGAGGTTGCAGGATACTTGGGGTAGAACCTGGGGTCTAGAGGAACCAGATGTGTGGGTGGGTTTGGGAAAGAGGGAATTTGCCACCTCACGCTCGGGAGCATAATATTAGACCCCATAACACCAATATAGCATGCACACAGGGTGGGTGGGAAGCAGCATCCTGCCATTTGCATCAGTTAAGATAGGGATGGGGGGTGGGGGTGGAGTCTACAGCTGGACCTCAGAAATGACCTCCAATAGCAGCAGATTTAACTGTATACATTTAAAAGAG
>SMGT01007524.1:58382-74730 GCA_004794575.1 Lanistes nyassanus
TGTGTCTACTTGCCCAACCTGGCAAGTGAAAATTTTCATGACTATGTCTATGACTCACAGCTTGCGCCAACTGTTGGCACCTGTTACTACACAAATACTAGTCTGTACTGCATATTCTAACTCTTATCAATAATCATAGGAGGCGGCAGAATTCTTTAGGGCATAGCCCCTTCTTCCGGAAGGCACAAATGCAAACGCATTTAGCTGACAAGGATGATGGTCATGCACATTATGATAAGCACCCTTGTCCGCTAAGTGATTCCTCTGCAGGAGCAGCCAATCGCATGGCAGGTAGCATAGGAGAATGGGGCCAGAGGTGGGCATAGGTTAGTGACAAAGGGGGTTAGTTAATAAAGGAATTAAGGAGATAAAAAATAAAGGTAAAAAAAGAGAGAAATACACAAAGTGGATTAAAAAGAAGGTAAAAGGAGGTGGTTATGGGAAAGAAAACTAAGTGATGGGGCAGATTCTCTAATTTCATTTATGTTCACACAGATATCTGTAAAAACGATTCAGTATAATGTTTTGTGGACTGGCTCAGCCTGATATTGTTCTATATATGTTAGTGACATATAAAATGCCAGGCACAGATAAAATAAAAAACTGACCAAACTGGAAGTTGGAGTAGCTGGGACACACATGATAACAGGCGCTCATTATGCCCTCCATGATCAGCGCCAGACCCATGGCATACAAGAGTCCATAGTGCTGTGGGATCCCAAGGTGTCGCTCCAAGTCCAAGTTCTCCAACACAAGCTTACGATGCAACAGATCCCTGTTTAAAGAATACAGATAAATCCTGTAGATGGGTCTCATGCCCAGAAACATAATGACAAAACTAGAGATGGAAATTTTGCAATAAAGTGACAAGAAATTTTGTGTATGGAAAAGCATGTGTGTTGACAGATGCATGCACTCATCACTGCATTATCAAAGTCTGAGGCCATGATAAATAGGTGTGAACACAAAATAGACTTAACCCTTTCTGCATAGTCTAAGACAACATCAATAGTCCCAAATATGATGACCAGCTTTGTAATGGATGATTTTATATAAAAGCTGTTATCATCACTACAAAGCGCATAGCTCTTCAGAAACCACTCCCCCAGACTGATCTTGGCCTTGACATCACCCTTGCATGTTCAATATTAGATCCACCTTTTCTAAAGTTTTAGATGCCCAGCCTCTCACAGACAGACATCAGACTGAGGTCCATTTCCACCTTTTAGTTAAAACACACTAATAACAATCGATACAAATGGTGTGCTCACTGCTACAGTCTTGACTCCGTGTGGTAAATTCACTCATAATCCAGTGAGACATATAAACACACACACACACAACAGATGCCATTTTCTCTCTCACAAACACAGATTTCTCCTGGTGTGGCAGTACACCCATGAGTAGCTGCAATGTTGGTGGTGGTGCTCTTCCATGGCTCGTTATGACAGTTAGGTACTGAAGATGTTGACAGTGAGATTACATACTTGGTTACATTTGTTTCTACAACGTTGTTTGTGGGTTTTGGAATGATTAGCACGGAACCTGTTTCCAGTTTTGTTCAATGCATCAACGATGTTACACAGCCCTTACTCCACCCTAGCCAGGAAAGAGTTCAACTTGAATAACCTGATGAGAGGACTGTCGCAAGGCTCTCAGGGGCCGAATGTCATAATTTTGGGGGGGTTGGGGGTTGTGGGGGGGCATTTAAAGATATGAGCAACTTTTCGGGATCAGCTGAAACCTTGGGGTTCCAGAACACGGTATTGGATTCCCCCCTGCCTGACGAGTGTAAACACACGATGTGCATTAAGGTTAGGGTTAGTGTTATGGCAGCTGTGTTAACCCTAACCCTGACGAGTGTAAACACATGATGTGCATTAGGGTTAGGGTTAGTGTTATGGCAGCTGTGTTAACCCTAACCCTGACGAGTGTAAACACACGATGTGCAGAAGGAAATATCTGTCTTCAGCACAACTGTGGTGAGTCCAACTGCCACTTAAGAATGATGCCATACATGTTTGCACTATTCCGATGGTCGCTCTAGCTAACAAAACAGTCCATTTGACTGCATCTTCTACACCCAAACTGGTCTGGACACGACAAACAAAGCAAATTCTCCCTATGAGAATGACTGACAGGTGTGCCCTTGGAGCAGTTTCCACTTCTCCGTGTCACGATCCACTGACGAGTGGAGATGAATTTATGGTCTGCCATAATAGTCGATGGACAGGTAGCCGAACTGCACAGCAGGGTATGGATGAGCTTGCTCACAGTCACATTAGGAAATTGAGAGAGGAGTGAGTGGACTTAAGGAACAAAGTTTATTTGTGAACTCAGAACTGAAGAGAAAAGGCATAAGAAACTGACTGATGTGGGGGAACGTGGTGGAACGTACAGTGTGTTTGATGTTACCTGCTCCTTCAATTGCTGAACTGAAGGTATTGTGCATCAGCAGGATCTTTTTTAAATAAAATTTTTGTAGGTGTTAAATTACTAGGTAAAATTCTGATATAGGCACTCTAGAAACTTCTGCTAATTTGTACATTATTTTTTTATGATACGATTCTATGTATGATAAAAACATCATGACAGTATTGCAATGGAATTTTGCTTGATTATGCGGCTCGTATTTGAATTTACCCATTCTTTAGTGAAGAAATGATTGTACAGCGAACTCGATTGTTAGGGGTGTAATTGAGTGGGCGCCATGTTTGTCAAATTGAAAACCGTAACTGGAAAGCAATGTGTAACGAGAGATCTAACATGTAAGTACGGGGTGGCATCCCACTAAGAAAAGAACTCATGATGATTACAATGGAGGTGTAGCTCGAAGCTAGGTACTCAGTAAGGAAAACTTAGGAGTTCCAGGTAGGGGTAAGGAGACCCCTGTAGAGCGACAGGACTCGTCCGCCCCAGAGCCGACACCTGTAGATTGGGACTCGGAAAGTGGAAAGCTGACTAGCAGAGGCAAGACCAAGAGGCGACCTCGTGGCAAGGCCAGCGGGAACATGGAGTGCACCCAAGTCTAAAGGTGAAACAAGTCCGACCGTGTCGCACGTGACCGCGACCAGGGCAGTGGTCAGCTGTGTTGTGGTCCCGCCTTATCGATGAAGTTGATGCAATGAGTCCACATTCTAAAAAATTAGGGTAAGCCAGGTGGGCAACAACTTTGTGTATTTTGTGGGGGATGACGGTGCATATCGAGTGTACGTCATGAAGATTTCGTGGATACAACGGTGCATGTGGAGTGTAAGTCCCGGAGACTCCACATCGAGAGAGAATTGACTGTTTCGAACATGTAAGACTGTGTGCCGCCAGCACTGCATGTAGCTTGTGAGAACTGTGTATTTTGTGGAGGTGACTGTGTACGTCAAGTGTATGTCACAGAGACCCAACGTCGAGGAGAGAGAGTTGACATTTCGAACTTGTATAATTGATACCGTCAGAAATTTTAACTTGTGATTTTGGGTGTGTAGCTCAAGAGAAGTGGACTTGAAAAGGAAACGTGTAGTTCTGACTTTGTTTAGTTAGATAACTGGAGCACAGCCAGACCAAATTGTTTTTTGTGATGGGAAAATTTGTTTTGGTGTTGATTTCGAAATATGTGTTTACATTAGAACATAACTTGCAGAGACCCATTGTCACACCTTCAGGATACATAGGGAGGGAAACTGGTGTTAACTGGCAGTACCTCGAAGTTAATATTTCGCATTTAAACTAAAGTACAAATCTTTGCTAGCATTGTTAAGGGGTTTTGTGATCCGTCATATGCCTAGTTACGTGATCGGCGTATCTTCACTGTTTTGCTGGTGTGAATACCAGGACAGGGAGGTTGTAGTTAGGGAGAGCAGGGAGAATAGGTGTTCGATGTTTGAGTTTTGATTTGAAGTAGGAGTCTGAATTTTCAGATTGTTCTTGAGGTAACTGTGTGAAACCATGAGGATTTATTGTGAACTAGTTTGAGAGTGAATTTTTCTGGTTGTTTGATCTTGAAGTGAAACGGTAAAGGTACTAAGTTACATCCAGTGCTCCTGGGTGATAATAAATAGTGCTTGGTCCTATTTATGTTACCCAGTGTTAAGTTTATCCTGAGCGATAGGAGAGTGAAAGAACACAAGCACGTGCTCCCACTAGGTCGTCTGACATGGATGGGGGTGGGGGCCGTGACACTCCATAGCAGCTGTTCTTCAACGGTCTGCTCGCAGATATTTTCCCACTTATAATGCTATTCATGAGCATGTCTGCTAATACTTATGCAGCTATCCTGCGCCACACATGCACTCACTTTTCTCATTCACAATACTGAACAGACTATCGCAGATGGCACATCTCACAGCTCCATGTCCCAGCAATGGTCTGATGACATCCAAGCTCCTCTCGCCTTGACTGGCACGAGTCTGGTCCTCTATGTTGCTCCGTCCTTCATCTACTGTCAGTGTCAGCGACAGTAACTGGCCCTGTGTCCACGTCATATATGGCCTCTGATGACTGCTCCAGGAGACTTGTAAACAGGAATGTATGTGGTGAATGTTGCAATTTTTTACCTGCCAGGAGGCCCATCTTACAATCAGGTGCGAGCCTACGGGACAACACCTGATGAGTGAGCCATCCGCTCCAGGGTTAGAGTTCGGGCAGACTACAGTAGTCTAAGAAGCCGCAAATCACAACAGCCACATATTGCTGTTTCTTGAGATTGTTTACAGGGTTAGAGTTAGGGTTAGAGTTAGGGCAGACTACAGTAGTCTAAGAAGCCGCAAATCACAACACAGCCACATATTGCTGTTTCTTGAGATTGTTTACAGGGTTAGAGTTAGGGCAGACTACAGCAGTCTAAGAAGCCGCAAATCACAACAGCCACATATTGCTGTTCAGTTACTTTTTGCATCATTTCCTTGTTTTCATTCAACTAAAGCTTTAACCTGAAATTTCCATGTTTTTATTTGTGTGTGTTTGTTTGTGTGCATTCTGTTTAATAAAATTTCCCAAGGGTTGAGAAAAGAATTGCAGAAATCACTGCTTTGTTCATGAGACAAAGGTGAATCAACTCTGGTTACAAGTGTTCAGTCTGTGAAACAAAGATTCACATGCACCCATACAAGCACAAAAGACCCCCCCCCCCCCCCCCTCCAACACACGTGTATAAGCACACATGCATCCCCGGAGCCGCAATCCCCCCCCCCCCCACGCACACACACAATGTGTGCATGAATACCTGCACAAAAACACAACCATGCAAATACACAAATCCCGCTCTACAAGCACACATCCCATCTGCTCACCTGCGCCACACCAGAAGGATGAAGAGTAGCCCCAGGAGGATGTAACCCATATTGCTGATGATGTTATTAAAGGCACTGACTGTACCAACAGGATGCGCACACTCAAAGTTGTAGTAACACAAATCTTCATTGCCCGATTCCACCAACGTCTGAAAGTATTCAAACAATCACACAGAACTTTACTTCCTGCAGTCTGAGATCAAACACATACAGTGTATAACAATTAGATTCTCCCTGTTTCCAGCCATTTGCATTGAACAGAATAAATAATTACATGGATGTACATCTGATCTTATCTACAATATCTGAAATAAAGCAAAGATGTGCAGGTTACCCCACAGATTTCATTCACTGTTGCATACAATGTGTAAGCTCATCAAAAAATGTACGGTAATAACCAGTAACAAATCTTTTCTTTTCTTATGTCACAAACTGGTAACCATGCAGACACTGAGTTGGAGGATTTGCCATGGTTGTGCTGATGAGGCATGGTGCCAAGTGCTGGGCCCTTTCTCGATGTATGCAAGTAAAACCTGTGATGTCACTGCTTCTTTGTACAGGTTTTTCTTCTATGACCAAATGTTGTGTCTGCAGTGTTCCCTTAGGGGTTAGTGTCTCAGTGGTCTAGTGGTTAAGGCATCCGCTTCCGAGGTGGGAGGTTGGTGGTTCGCATCCCGGCCAAGTCACACCTAAGACTTTAAAATTGGCAATCTACTAGCTGCCCTGCCAGACGCCTGGCACTATAGGGAACAGTACTAGGACTGGTTGACCCGGTGTCAGTATAATGTGACTGAGGTCTGTGTTGTGACAGCAGTCCCAGGTGTGGCAGCACGTAAACTTTGTCTAAGCAACACCTTCCTGATATGCGCATAGTTTGAGACTGGATGTTAAGTAATAAATATCCCCCCTTCCCCAGGGGTTAGAGCATGCAAAATACGAAAACAGAACTGACACTTTATTTCTGGTAGCACTCACCTTTTGATATGTCAAGACCAGCTGTGCTGCAGGTAGGCCATAAAAAATAGCAATGGTCAGAAGATTCCTACGACAAATAAAATACTATGCTGATAAGGACAGGATGTCAAAGAGGCCACTCCCAAGATGTGAGGTGATATAATCACTTTAATTTATTGCAGCAGAGTTGTGAAGCAGTATAACTCTTCACTTTATTGCAGGCAAAGACATGAAGTGGTATACAGGTTGCAATCACTTTATTGCAGGCAAAGACTTGAAGTGGCATCATCACTTTAATTTACTGCAGGCAGAGACATGAGATCGTATAATCACTTTAATTTATTGCAGGCAGGGACAGGAGATCATATAATCAATTTATTGAAGGGACATGAGATGGCATAATCACTTTAGTTTATTGCAGGCAGAGACATGAAGTGGTAAAATCACTTTAATTTATTGCTGGCAGAGACATGAGATGGTAAAATCACTTTAATTTACTGCAGACAGAGATAGCCTCCAAATCCTGACCCAGACAAAAAAGTACAGTTACAAGAAAAATTATCTTAAAAAAATATACAAAATATACGAATGAAGGAGCCGATGAATTAAGGCCATTAACATAGGTCTAATCAGCCCAATAATGTGGGTCAAAGCATTAAGTCATTTATCAGGCCGTTAACTTTAACCCTGTTTGGGTTACCCCATGAGCCAGGCAGCTGCTAAATAGAATTTTTTTTGGAGACACCTACTCTTGAACTCCATTGGACTTAAACATGACAAATTTTTATCATTCTGAGGTATAACCAAAGGCATGTAGCTTTAACATAAGCAGTTAATGACAATGTGGCTGCAAAGCAAAAGTACAAAAGCATCAGTCAAATATCTCTCTCTCGCTCACACACATACAGGCAGGGCACTCTCTCTCCTCCCCACTCCTCCATATGTACACAGCTGGCAATATATGAACAGACAGGCACCCACCAGTGATAGACTTTGAAGGTTTTCGATAACCTCTTGTAAGACTTGCGAGCCAGGTCACTGACAAACAGCACTGTCTGCCAAAAATACCAAATACGTACATTTTAGCACATGGATGGGCAATGCCCCGAAATGTTGATGCTGTTTTTGGTTAATTTTTGTCAAGTACAAGGGGCCAGCCCTAACTCTAACTGCCAGTATCAGTCACTTTCCTTGGTCCTCAAAACATCTTTCTCACTGTCCGCATCACACTGTCTGCATCACTGTCAGTACAAGGGGCTGGGCATAGGGTTTCTACTATCAAACAGTCATTTACCTTGGTCCTCAAAACATCTTTCTCACTGTCCGCATCACACTGTCTGCATCACTGTCAGTACAAGGGGCTGGGCATAGGGTTTCTACTATCAAACAGTCATTTACCTTGGTCCTCAAAACATCTTTCTCACTGTCCGCATCATGCAAGAAGTCAACATCTGAAGTGTCAAGCTCTCCACCCTCCTCCATGGTGCTTCTATAAGAAGCGTTATCATGGTATTGCGAGTCGGGACAACCTGAGGGCTGAACACTCTCACTCAGTGGACTCTTCATTATGGACCCATAGCTTGACAGGCGGGACCTTGACAGAACCTGGTCTTCCCTATCTGCAGATGCAAAGCATTCTAGGAGTCAGCATCACCTCCCTCTTGGGGATTACAACTGTCAGTGATAGACAAAATGATGGAGAAAAACCAGATGCTGTTCACCGAACATATGGTCAGTAAGAGACAAACCACATGCTGCTTACCAAGCAGATGGTCAGTAACAGACAAACCACATGCTGCTTACCAAGCAGATGGTCAGTAACAGACAAACCACATGCTGTTTAAAGAAGACATGGTCAGTAAACGACAAGCCACATGCTGTTTACCAAGCCGATGGTCAGTAACTGACAAACACGTTCTGCTTACCGAACACATGGTCAGTAAAAGACCAGTCACATGCTGTTTAGATGATCAGTAACAGACGAATCATGTGCTGTTCACAGAACAGAGAATAACAAAAGGGACAGATTAAGTAAGATAAGCAGTACATGTAAAATGAATATCCGACACCAAACCAGTGACAACTTGTGGCAGACAGCCGAAAAGTAGTTATGCATGCACAGTGTGTAGGAATACCACTCAGAGTGATTGTTCTGTCAGCCCAGCCTGTCATCACAGCAACACATGCAAAGTGGTTCCATAATGCAGAAGTTTAAATGGCAATTGTGCCGTAGACAACTTGCACAGCATAAGCACAGCATAGTCCAACAAAGCAAGAACACAGCTTTCCCGTCTGCAATGATTCACAGATATCAGAAGCCGATAATCACTGCATAGATGAAAGATTGTGACTGAATTCAAAACTGACAGCATGCCTCATGCAGTCAGTATGATGCTTATGCCTAGTACATACTCTCACAGCAACAGGAGACTCTTGATGTAAAGGACACAAAGGGAATGAGTGAGTGTTGAGTTCAGACCATGTAGGTTATCGGCAACAGCGGAGGTAAATGACCAAGGGCACAGATTGCTCTGTAGCAGATAATCATAAAATTCATGGCATCTGGCAATGGTACAGAAGAAAATCCAACATGAACACAAAACAATCACTTTATATATTTTGACTCCCAGGTCATTAGTGTCCGGACAATACACCAAGCCACGTGTTCACATCAGACAAAGAAAGAAAAAGAGCAAAAAACATAGAATAGAGAAAGAGAAATTCTTTGGTCTCTATAACAACAAAGCCTTAAATTTCCACAAATGAGAAAGGAAGAAAGCCCTACCAAAACACTCTGTACCCGAGGCAACAAACCAACAGTTAACAACAAAAACAGAAAAAGAAAAACTCATGCTTTCATTCCAGGTCTGGCTCTAACCAAAACAAAACCCAACTGCAATCCAAACCTGAGATGTCTCTGTCAGACATGATGCTGCAATTGTTCGCACAAAATTGGCTCCCGTGACCACTGCATTCACTTCCACTTCTAAAGTGTGAGGAGTTAGAGACCACAAACTTGTCTGTCATGTGAAACATAAAATAATATCAAGTGTGAGTAACAGTCAAGGTTTTTCAAAACTACTTCATTTTAGGACATTTTCTTTATCCTTTTTTTCTCAACTGAATTAACTGTCAGGACTCTCTTCCTGCAGTCGAACATACAGCAGCCTGCACACAGCTACACAAACTTTTGAGCTATTCCTTGTACAAAGATGACACAAACCAAGTATACGTACATGCATGCACGTGCACTGATAATCACATGTATACCCCCACACACAATGCACACAACCAAGCAAATTATTTAGAGGATAAAGGGGGTGAGGCCTGCTCCCCTCCTCCCCCGTTACTGCCACAAAGAAGAGCGCAGGATAACAAGGGAAGGCAGAGAAACCAGCGTGCAAGTTCACAGGCAAGCCAGCCAGCAGAGTGACAGACAACCATCTTCCAGCTGAGCCACGCTCACTGGTCACGGCCTTTGGTGAAGGGAGGGTGGAAGGAGTGGCCCACTCCAGGTAACAGTCCGGGAAGATAACTCCTGGGGGTGGGGGGAACACCACCCCAAAAAAGGTGGCAACAAGGGTGCAGACATTACTGGAGCTGGAACCAAAGCAGCCCACAAGGGGACAGGGGACCAGCAGGCAACAAACACGCAAAGTACGGTTTGCAGGAGCACAGCTGCGCAGCAGACCAGCGACACCATCAAAAACAGCATGGCCACAAAGAACACAAGCGGGTGAGGTGGAAGCCAGGCAAGCGCCAGTGGCAAGGGCATGGAGCACAGGGCAGCAGCTGGTGCAAGGGTGGCCCAGAACCTCTCTAGGTGCCCGGAAGAGAATCCCAGCACATGTATCAGTGCACCATTGTGTGCAGCGCTTTGGGGTGGATCCAGTGTGCAAGCAGGGGGCAAAACTGGAAGCTTCAGATACAGGCGTGCCAGAAGAAGCAAAGGAACTTCCTATGCGATAGGTGTTGGACAAAAAGTCCTCAAACAATGAGGCCAAAGCTGTGACCACAACGCCCGGTAGGAGTGACACACAGAACGACACTGGAGTCACCAACCAACTATGCACTGGCAGGAAAAAGCGGGGATCTGCTGCTAGCCAAGGACAGGGGAAACCCAGCTGCAGGCTTGGGCATGGAGAAAAAACGATAGTGTAGACAGGGAAAAGAGGTGCCCAAGGCCATCCACTGCGGAAAACTGTCGATGGGCAGGGACTGTAATAGTCCGAGTACCCGAAACCTGCATTGGCAGCGGGAAGAGGGCAGCAGGAAGGCAGATGCACCAGAGGAGACAGTAAGCAGGCTGAATACAGCATGCGAACCTCAACACCATGCACACTCAGTGCCAGGCAAAGTGCTGTGGAGTGGAGGAGGAGGTGGGACGGCAAGCCCCCAAAAACGCCTCTGGGCTAGGCAGGCAGACAGGCATCAACACCAAGAAAGAAGCCAGCTGCAGCCCACCAGCACTCCCCAAAGCACACCCACTGGTGTGAAGATTTTTTTCAAGAAGGAAGCTCGCTGGCGCTCTTAAGGAGCAGAAGTGAACCTCTTCACGAAGGATAGGCGTAAGGCCATGACCAGAAGGAAGAAGGAACAAGCCATGCCCACCAGTGGATAGCCAGGTGTGTGCGCACACCAGAAGTGGGAACCAGAACAAGGGTGATCCCCACAGCAAACACAAGTAATGTAAGAGGTAGCAGCATTCCAGACAGAGGTCAACAGGTGGAAATGGAAGTATGAAGCTTCAAAATCCACTGCACAGCTAAAGCCCTTGCTGCAAGCCCAGGACATGGACCTCTCCTGAGCTAGCAGAGACCAGAACAGAGGACATCACCTACAGGGTTTTGTGGCAAAGGTGAACAGTGAGTTCAACCAAGTAAGACCACAGACCATGAGACCGGCACTGCTGCAGGAAGCAGGGCCGGGTCTACCTGGAAGACCAGAAGGTCAAACCAGGAACCAGTGAAAAGGCAAGGCAGGCACAGCAAAAGCACAGCATAGGCAGGAGCTGGAATCGCAGCAGAAGGGTCCCAGTGGGGACAGAAGTATCAGACACAGTGATGGACATGCAGTAGAGCCAAGTGAGATATGAGGACTCCCACAGGCACACAAAGCACCCTATGGGCCAAAGGTAGGAGGCACCAGAAGTGGGACGGCCAACTGGAAATCCGGTATGGCTACTCCCACCCAAAACGGCACCAGTCAGAGGGTGCCAGGAAGCCAACAAACCAGCTAGGTCAACCCAAAAGTGGCAACAGAAGACCTTTCATCTGCCAGCTCATTCCCACATGAGGATGAGCCATTCCCCAACTCTTCCAAGTCCACGGGGGAGGAAGAAGGAGAAAATGGCAACACACCCACGACCAGAAATGCATGCCGCAGCAGCAAGCCCAGGGAAGCATGGGGACCCAATTGTTATGACCAGGGTGAGAACAGCACAGTGCATGGCCAAGTGCAGAAATGGAAGGGTGTGCCAGATGGACAGACACCGGATGTGCGAGGACTTCTGCCTCTTCTTGTCTCACTCTCCGTGGCCATGGAGGCTGAAGGAGTACACAGGGGAATGATTCCTGCACCACCGGAAACACAAGCCTCAGCGTGCAAAACCAGGGAAAGCAAATGAGGAAAACTGCTGCCCCGGCCTGCACCATCAGGGCCAGAGGAGTGAGGCTCACAAACCCAAATAGGACCGGGAGGGGGGTGCCTGTGTGAAATGCACCAGAAGAGGATGGGTGCTTCCAGTGGGTGGCCAGGGGAAGCACCAGAAACCTAAAATCCCTGTCTGAGCTGGAGGAAGTGGACTGGTCAATTCTGTTTTCATGATAAGACAAGGATCAGCTGCGACAGTTCCACCTCCATCATCCGGCAAGTGTTCACATGATAGAGGACTCCGTTCTGAGCGAGCCATGATACCTGCAGTCATGTGGTTTACAGCTGAGTCCTCCGACGGCAGCAGAAGTGCATCATCAGACCACGAAAGCAGGGGTGGTACTGTGAGACTGGTGGGTAAACAAGACAGATGCCACCGCTGCAGGACAGAGAGGAAAACCTACACGACCCGGGTGGTCATGAGGCAACCTATCCCAGCCCTGTCCTGATCACATGACCACCACGAGAACCACGATACCAATGTCCGCAACCAACCGAGACGCAGAACCAGCACCGTCAATTTTAGCAGGAAGCGGGTATAAGTGGAAACAGGCACACGCACAGGGGTAGGAGAGACAGCGACCAGCAATGACAGCCCTCAGGCAGCTGCTACTTGGGCAGTACAAATCACAAAGAGATGACATCATCCATAGCAGGGACCCACTGGGTTGCCAAGACAGGAGAAGGGGCGAGGTCAAACACTGTCACTGAAGTGACCAAAGTGTAAGGCAGCGCCGACAAAACACATTTTGAAAGACGAAAGTCTAAGAAAACAAAGCTCAGTCATGAGACTTGCTCCCTTCCAAACATCGCAAGCAAAATGACTCAAAATCACAACGCATGTTAGCGGTAAAAATGATGTACAGTAACCACTAACAGCAAAGTTGCTAAACAGCAAATAACACTAGGAACTTTGCACAAAAAAACCCAAAGCAATAAAGGTAGACAGCAGTCTACACAATGCATGAGTACAGGCGGGATAATGTATCACAGTTTACAAACAAGATACACTCATGTCATGATCAGGCAGATGACCTGCGACAGATGAAAGCGAACCACACCGAATACCACTGTTTAACTAACAACTAAACAGTGCAGACAAGAAACAAGGAGAGAACAAAAACCTCAGATTCCTTGTCTAAGCTGAAGCTGTGCAGTGCAGGCGGGCAAGGAAAGCCAACGGCGAAAACACCACGATGTGGGACCAGCAGTCAAAATATGACCACACTGGACCATGACACTTGAGAAACTCAGCTTGAGTTCCCATTGAGCTGTGCGCATGAGGTGATGCACAGTGAGTGCGCATGCACATGGAAGGCCTCACATATATACATTTACAAAGTTTATTTGTTTGTAAGGTGCGGTTAGCGATCGGTAATTTGAGATTTAGCACTCTGGGTACAGCATTGTGAAAAGAAACCAATGATGTTCTTAGTGCACTTTTGCTGTTGCTGACATGGCAATGTGTCTCTTACCACTCAGCAACTCTACTCTCACCAAGCGACCAAGGGCATGTGGGGAGTGTTTGTCTTATGTACGACTCCTCACAAACACAAACACAAAACAACAAAATGATGTAGTTTTCCTAAAAAGGACCCGGCCTTATTTATTAAACTACACGGTCACACTCACTCTCTGATACTTATGCACTTATCAACTCTTGCGTACACAGCGGCGTCCAGCTAACTTCCACGGATCACCTCCCACATACACAAACTGTCTCACTCACATTGTGACTCTGCCAACATTTACACAGCAAGTCAACTGACTACAATTGCTCTATCTCCTAGGTTCATCAATCTTCTGAGACACTTACTGTCTGGTTCTCATCTACCTTAAAGGAAAGCTTAACCTTAGAAGTAACCTGTCTTGAATTGATGAATATTGATGTTGTGAGTCTTTTTCACCCTAAACTTTGAGCTACAAAAGAACTGTTCACTTACAACCCAGCTTTTAATGCCGCTCATCGGCCTTACATGGAAGCCGCCATGGACTACAATTGACGTGTTCTTTGACATTATTTTTTCTTCTGAATACCCCCTGAGGGTAAAAGAATAAAGAAACTTGACTTGTTAGTGACATCGCTCTCAGCTGTAATCGTTTGTTCTCACTCTCATGCTCAGCTCCCGTCCGGTCTTGCCTTACTGCAATGCCTTTTTCATCGGCACACTTTGTATTGATAATTATCGGAATGGCTCCTTTCTTTAGGTTTTTCATAAAAGTCTTGAAGCCAAGCGAACCAGTCACATTATTTTCGTAGGTGCCTTCAAAGCACTCCCTCGTAAAATGGTCTTCGCACACGAAGTGCGATTTGTGCTATTTATACTCTTTCCCATGACGAGGCAACTTGGCGTTCTTTAAATTTTCAAGCCACTTTTTACATAGTGCATAAAAATCTTTTATTTTGCTGGATTCGGAATCCCAAAAAAGCTTTTGTGGCTTCCGTCTACATTAAACGATTTGCACTGTTCGTTCAAACAGCCGAACGTTTTGCACTGTGGCATGTTGAAGAGTGCTTCTGGGGAACGACCAGACGACAGCAGCGATATTTTGCTTTCATTCGCGAAAGAGGACCACAACATGGCGATGTCCGTGTGCCGTTATTTACCAAAATAAAAACGTGGATTGTATGGAAATAGTACTGATACAGCTTGAAATTTATGGTTGACAAGACTCACAATATCAATATCTATGAATTCATCTCAAGTTGCGTCTAGGGTTAAGTTTCCCTTTAAGTGCTGTTCACACAGACTAATTATCAAAAGTACTATCCCCATAAGATTTCAAACGCTCAATATAACCATATGCAGACGCATGCAACCAAGGGGACTTTCCGTACCCAAACACGTAGAAGAGAGAGGGTCGAAAGAAAGGAACTTGGCAGATCCTCAAAAAGATCTGCCATCCCTTTCTTTATAACGATGCTATTCTTCACACAGCTAACCTTCGGTACACAACGTGTGCATACGGAGAATCCCTATTAAATGTAATCAGCCCGCTCACTACTTCCTGTTGGAGTGATAATTTGATACTTTAAGCGCTCGGTCCTCATTTGTTCTTTATTCACTACTTATTTCGCAAAGTCCTTTAAGGTGCGGTACTCAACCTAGACATCAGGTATCATCACAAACTCACTCATAGTAGATCTCTTAGTTGGGGGAAATCATCTTCTCCACACTCTAGCGGCTATATATAGAAAAAATTCCCACAGAGTGGTTTGGCCTACTTTCTGTCTGGGCAGAAGGTTTACACACCCAAAACTGGGCCAATTCTCCTTCGGCCTTTCAGTGCAGATATAGGTTCTGCTACGGTGTCTTGGCACCCAACGAAATACTCCGCCTGTCACGGTCCTTCACATCATCTGCACTGCTCTCTCTCAGCATCAACAGTCTACTCATTTTAAATTGAGTGCATCTTCCCCAAACATGCAGGTTGACTGTTGCTCAGTGTTCTAAAAATAGCACTTCATCATCCTTCATGATAATCGACAAGCGTAGTCACTAACGTGTCTGTCATCACATGTCTCCGTGACACAATGCATAAATGTCATTTAATGTTTAGCTCTCACTGTGGCAAATGGCCTCTAAAGCTGTAGCAATGCTAAACAATATTGAATTGTAACAGCAAAAGTTACACTGTTTCATGTACATGTGTATAATCAGGGGTGAATACATTCCAAAAATTGTCATTAGCCTGACAGCTTTAGCAGCTTTTGAATTGTCAAATCAAATCAGGTGTACAGTCTCTCAATGGATAAACAAAACAAAACCAACAAATAAACAAACAAAAAAAAGCCCCTTTCCCACACCAGGGACACCAGGGACAGCAGGCAGCTTGATAATGAGTGCTTTTCATCAACCATCAGGCAAATAAAAAAAAACTTTCTTCCATACAACTCTGTTTCAGAAAAATTTTTGGCCAACATTTATCCCTCCAAGAAGCATGTTTTCAGCAGGGAGCTGCCACAGTGAAACAGTGCAGAAAAATGTTTTATGAAGACATCTTTTCTTCCCATAGCACAAATGATATCTTTGCCAAAAAAGCATAGGAGTTATAGGAAAAAACTTAACACCTGAGATCCATGTAGCAAATCTGTCCTATACCATAACACTCTACTCACTGTGAAAATGTGTAGCAGTCACACTTGTTACACAGTTACACATAACACTTGTCATGTATGGTGATCTTTTCCTACTGCTGTTACATCAAAAAGGACATTGCACTAGTTATTAAATAATTGCATTCTTATTTCTATTTGATTTCATACAACTATTCTTTCTTACCTTTCTCAGCATCTGTCAGGTCTGTAATGTGCCGGTGACATCCACTAAAAATAAAAACAATTGTGCTTTACAGTTCAACTGATGAAAGCTTATCTGCAATTGCAAAGGACACTGCAGCTAAAATACAAAAGCCATGACAGTCATCTAAACCAATTTAGAAATACAAAAGAACCTACC